>JAHZNE010000587.1:0-61122 GCA_027744055.1 Callyntrura sp. NNG-2020
GACCGCAAGCATTATTGACAAGTACCGCGGACCAGGACTTTGGACCGCAACACTGGCGGTCCCCCAGCACTGGTTTTTATCGTCAGCAGTCTGCTCACGCGTGCCTATTAGTAGTAGATTTCACTTTTATGGTAGGCATATCTGTATAAAAATAAATATGATTTGTTTGTTGGTATAAACTTGTAGATCCCGATGAAAAACCTTGCGTGAGATTTAGAAGCCACTTTATTGTCCATGGGGCGACATCAGTACTGGCATTTATAGACGCCTTAGTGGTTGCAGTGCCTGCCAGAAAAACTCACTTTGTATTTCCATCCTTTGTCTTACTCGTGTATGGTGTATTCAGGTAATGACGCTGTTTACAACAGCTTGTGTACATATCATTATGTCTATCTTAACGAGCAAACGTGTGCATATTATTTTGTAATTTTATTTTCAGTTACATTTACGAAGTCTCTGGCGGAGAGTATAGAAGTGGACGTGAGTTCATCTACTCTATACTAAACTGGCGTTACAAACCGAGGAAAACAGTTATATTAGTTATTGTTGGTGTGATCATATCACCAATTATGCATCTCATTACATGCTGGGGTATTCATCACGTAAAGCTGTGGCTGGCTTCGTGCCACATGAGAAGAAGAAACAGAAAATAAAACGTTTATTTACGCTTATGACATCCTTTTTTCGTGTTTATCAGACAAATGATTAGCTTTTCTCTTTTAATGCATTTTGAGAGTAATATCTTTGTAATTTATTATTACTGTTGAAAAATGCAGTATCTAGTACAACAGTCATTTAACACGCCATAATTATCATAATCATTACGACAAAACAGACTGTTTTTGTTGGATTAGATGAAATGGTATATGTGCATAACTGCATATACCAATATGTATCTTATATTTCAAATGTGTATTGTGGATATGCCTCTACAGCGTACATAGTGACAGTATAAGCGTGTTTAGGGTTCATCTTCATTACAACCCTTTTGCATTATTCTGTCGGAAATATCTATTTTACCTGATAATTCTAACTTTCTTTTTGGTGAATCACATCATAACATTTTTGTACACGTTGTACGTACAAGGTGATCAAAGGTTTAAGCGCAACAGGAAAACCACGACCTACGACAAGTTTTGTCCGTTCGTTTGCCGTAGTTGATATATTATATATTGATTATATTAATCAATATTTCCACAAATATTGAAGTTGTATTATGTCAACAATAGTATGTTTATATATGAGCTATATCAAATTATCCAGCAGGAAATATATAATTAATTTTCTGGAAATAATGCGTGTGTGTTCTACATGTGACATGCTTCTATGTATTTATTAACCTCTTGTCATTATCTCACGAATAAATTTAGAAACACAATTGTCATTGTAATCAATGAATATTTCTACGAAAAAGAAATCAGTAATTATTTGAAATCGGTAAGCTGTGGTAGCCCCAATAGAGAGATCGCTTAAAATCATTAGTAGAAATACGCAATATTTTTACATTTATCTTTTGTTGCCCCTAAATATTAAAATATTTGAACAAATTTTCGTGCTAATTTGCGTTCATTTAACATTATATTGTCAGTATCGTTTTAAACCGCATATTTTCATTTTAATTCCACTGAAGAAAAAATGAAATTCATGGAGCTTGTCATCGGATTTGCCGTAATTGTTCATGTAAATTTCCAAAGCAGTTTTACAGTTATTTTCTTAGTGTACTGACCATAATTTTTAATTACATTTAAATTCATTGTGTCACACAACATGTTCGGCTATACCGTTAAATAGGTAAAATGTCAACTAGACGTTAACATTGAAGATATTTTATATGGAGAGGAAGATGAGGAAGATGACGAGGAAGGGACTGCCGCCGCAGCACGAAGAAGCAGTACAACCGCAAGAACGAGATTAACAAGAACAAGAGCCACTAGAACCACTACACCAATTCCTGCTCCTGTTTTTCCTATGAGCGCTGCTGCCAATTTAACCAATACTAACACAACAAGTAAGAATTCCTTCATTGATGCCATGCGTCATTTCCCTATTTTTATCCGTGGACCGCGACCAGCAAAGCATCCCTATGTAAAAGTAAAATTTGTTTTGACAATATCTAAGACGGACACATAATGAGTCATTAATAATTTTCTCAGGCGTCCAAAATCACACATTCATACTTCAACCAGCAAACGGAACCATATTTGGATCAGTCATCACTTCGCAAACAGCAATGGGATTTACCACTGAGCGTGTTCACTATGTACTGGGACAGGTCGGCAATATATGGAATAATGTGGGAAAACTAAACATCACTGGAATTGTTGACCAAGCGTTAGGAATACGCAACTCGGCCTTAACAAGGCCTCTAGTGACAGGCATTTTAAATGTTGTGTTCTGTAATCCTGTTACTTTCAGCGACAACAACTGTCGCAAAAGAGGAAAAGACGGTAATGAAAGTAATAATGAAAAAAATAATGCCACAGCTAGGGATTCATGATCATTTAGCTATATTAGTTTTTTTACTAATAATACTTAATAATTATAATAATTATTTTTCTAAAAGCGTTTAAACCAGGTATCCAAGAAAGTTTTTATATTGTAAAATTCATCGATGTATAACGTTCGTAAATAATTAAATATTATTTTTTTCTTTTAATAAGCTCCATCCACCGTCCATTTTTTAAATGAAAGATAACACGGGATTGTTTGGTGGAAAAATTGAAAGGAAATTTTACAATATTAAATAGTAAATACTACAAAAATAAACTTCCATCAAATTGTTCATAGACCAACTGACATGACCAAGATGGTTACATTTTATGCGATCTTTTTAACTAACTATTTGGAAAAATCAATCATATACAAGTTTGCTGTAGCAGCATTAGTACGATTTGGTACTGATGACACTGACACACTGATGATAATCGGAACCTCCAAATTCGACGAAAAGGACAAAAATGCATAAATGGTCTTTCGCATATGTCATGATGCCACATTTGTTTATTGCCCAAAACTGCCTGCAGTGCAAGCCTTTCTATGGTCAAAGAAAGAAGCCACACTTGTTTATGCTATCAACAATGAATGAAATCCCCCCGTTGTTTTTGTATAATAACATAACGTGCCTTTCCTAACGACAATTTTGTGATATAGTGGTATAATGTGTGCATATTTGAAGAAATATTAAATTGCTAGTGCACTAAACTCGTAACGAAATGACTCATTGGCAGTCATGCTTCATTTTTCTGTGTATCTGTACAGCCATAAAATAATCTCTCATTTGCAGAGGATGGAGTTTACGGTGATAAATATTATCGCCTCAAAACGGACATGAGCTGGAAAGCAACCAACTGATAATGATAAGCGCGGTGTTATCCTAAAATCATTTTTACTCTTGCTCCAGTCCCAATTATAAAACAATAGTGTGGCAAATGGCAAACGCGTTTCACGTATCAAGTAAAATCATTACACGTTTACAAACCAACCTAAAAATTTAGTCAGTACGTGAAAGTACTTATCGGCTCCGATGATCTATACTATTTGTGTTTGTTTTTATAAACATATTGGACCGCATCCTCCTCAGTTTTGCTGAGTTAGTGCATAACTGTTTTAAAAAACCAGTCATATAAGTCATAAGTACAACTCTTACGCAAATACACACTTGTGAAGATTGCACTGTGAAGTGCCGTTTTGCAATAACGATGGCGTTGTCGTGTAGAATATGTAAGAACAGATTTGACGTGACAAAATTCTTGAATGACTGTGCAGCTGAGTCAAGTGGGTTTTCGGTAGTCGCCACGCAATGTGGACATCTTTTTCACAAAAAATGTCTTGAAGGGGCCTTAACAAATCAAAAGTTGCTGCATGCCCGGCATGGACGAGGACCATTAAGGTAAGACAATAAGACACGAGTTTGAGAAAGGCTAAGACAGAAGGGGTAGTGTAAGATTTGGAGATTTAATCCGCGTAGTTAGCATGTAATTGTTCTTTTGTTATAGACGGTTTTGTCCTGTAATTGGGTGTAGTGCTAGTATCCCGTCTGAGGACTCTTCTGTCATTAGCATTTCCTTTTCTGATGGAAGCGTTACGGATGATGTTACGACAGAGTGTAGCAGTCAAGATAACGAAGGAAAGCTTTTGCGACGAATGCAATCGCTGACGGCAGAAAAGGACAAATTGGCAGAAAATCTTGCGAAATCAGACACTGAAGTTGAAATATTGCGTTCTGCATTGGAACAAATTAAATTTGATTTATGTATACAGGATAAATATTTTGTTCTTTCGTATTGCGTACAGTACAACATTGGTGCATGTAATTTAATACTTGCATCTGATCTGATTTTTATTCTAGCGGACATTCAAAGCTTTTTAAGAAATGACCACCAAATGAAGAAAGGGGATCTAATTTTTTGGGTAACACGAGATGGTACATACGCCCCGGGAAAGATTTTGGAAATACGAAAAAAACCAGGAGAAAATGTGCCTTACGCCATTGTGAAATTGGTTCGAAAAAACACTAAAGACTCAGGTAACTTAAATAAGATATATTACATGGTTTGTCACCAATATTCATTATGTGTTAACAGGATAATAAAACCAAGGTGCCTGGCGTTGGACCTCATGCAGTAAACCGTGATACGCTAATTGTCCCAGTGTCCGAATTAATCACATTCAAATCATTCTTCAATAACTTTTTTCATAAGTTTCAAGCCTCATTTGAGGCTGTGAGATTAGATTTCAACCGGGAAATCCAAAATATATCTTCTCCAACGGGATCGCAAGGCTCTAATGACAGGTCCACAGCGTATTACAGAAGTACAAGAAAAATTTCTCGGCCCGTTTCAAAGTCCAGGATTGGCGGTCCAACGTTGAACCCTCTTACTGAATTGGATTCTGTTGAGGTTGATAGCGTCGCAGTTCCTGTAGCAAATCCAAAGTCTAATACAACTCATGCAGGTTACATTTTTCTATACTACGAACGAACACAATATTCAGTTCAATTTCAATTCAACACGACGAACAATCGACAATAAACAGTATGTGGTTCTGTTAATATGTATTATAGCAGGAAAGACTGCAATAACCCGTAGTAGAACAATCCATTATGGAGCAGACAATGAAGCAAGACCAAGGCGTATGGAAAAATGTCGATCTTTGTCATGGGTAGTACCACCTACCACATTGGGATTGGATTCCCCAACAGCTAGTGAAAGCAGCAGCAAGTTAGATGAACAAGATTCGGACGAAATCCTGAGTGGTATCAACAGTCCGGATATATTATATTTCCCCGAACAAGTCTACCATGGTTTATTGGAAGATGACGAAGCCGATGGTATTCTCAATCTCGGCATTTTGAACCTTTGATATCCTTGAATGGACAATATGGGCGCTTGGGGACGCTTTTATAATATATAGTGTATAATTTTTACTTTTTAGAAACCGTCAATGAATTTATTAAAGATGGTGAAAGAGTCATTTGGTTTGACTCATACTCAGAATTTCAACAACTGGGCACTGTAGCTGCTGTGTGTGAGTTCTCCCCATGTGCGATCGTAAAATTTGTAAGTTCGCATACCAAATTCGATGAAATTGATTTACCAGTTATTTACAAGCAAGTCGTAAGAGTATGCATTTACAAATACAAAATGTTTACTTAGGACGAGCATCCTAATGTGAAGCACAAATTTCAATACCGGACAGTACCATTGGCTGAATTGTTTCCTTACAATTTAGTAAGCCCAGAAGAAAAATTGAAAATTGCAGAATGCTACGGAACTGTTGAAGACTTTTTAGACACGCACAAACACATGTTTACTTTATCTAATGAAGAATCATCTTCAGAGTTACTTGAATACGATAAGATACCTGAACAATGAGTAATTACAGTTATTGTGTAATGTAATGTGCATTCTTTAGCGTGTGTCCGTCTAAATGTGACAAATAACAAGCTAAACTTTCCAGTCTAGAAAATACACATACTGTTTGGATTTTTTGTTTATGCACAGTTACGTGATATTGTTAATTTAAATTGCAATAATAAGTAATTAATTCTATTGTCAGTTCCCCCTTGTCTGTTTCTGTTAATTCATGGCTTTACAAATGAAGGAGTTACATTTGCTATTTGTCGAATGAAAAGTAACGAGAAGATGATGGATGATTGCAGAAATGCACAAGCTCATAATTTTAACAACCATAAAGAATGACAAGTTGTTATATGTTGATATATTATGTTGGTGTTACTGCCAATATTAGTAGGTGTTGTGAGTTGTGGTCAGTGTTCATTTTTTATTTCGTTCATAAAAGCAGTGTACAGAAAACATGAATGCGACTCTATTTGTTATGAAACATTAATTACTTTCGTCCGCTGGAGCGTATGTAAAGGCATATAATTGGCCAGAAGTGTATCCAGCACAAACAATGTCAGTATAGCCATCCCCATCAAAATCTCCTACAGCAAATTTTCCACTTGTTGTTTTTTCTGTGTCAACTAGGATATGTTTGTTGTAGGTCCAGTCTGTTGCGTCATCTGAGACGGGTTCAAGAATGTAATGTCTTCCATCATCGTCTCCACTTAGCAAAATGTACGGCTTTCGCTTTCTAATTTGTTATTAAAAGTTTCCAGACATGGATCATCGTTAAGGTTTATTTGGAAGATTTATAATGCAATTGCTAATGCAGCGCCTACATAGTATAAGCCTAAATAATAAAAAGAGAATTACATAACGTTACACATACCTTCCTCCGGGTAAAACAGTCTCTTCGTATGCCTTTGTAGGATAAAATGGCTGCACAAATTGTTGAAAAAATAGTCATAATTTACCTCGGAATAAAACCCATTTTTGTGTGTAATGCGGTTATGCAATTGCGTTATAATGACTAACCTTGGGTGATCCCGGTGTCATTGATTGTCCACCAATAATTGGATTAGCGATAAATCCATCAGCGATGGTATGCTTAGTGAAGTTTCCGGTTGCGAGGTCGGCTGGCACTTCATAAGCAAAAACGTGACCTCTGGAGTGATTGTAAGCGCTAATAAGTATATCAGATCGTCCATCCTGATTGAAGTCGTGATAATAAACATCGAAAGTTTGTCCAACTGTTGTGTCTACAGGTATGGTGATGACTTCATTCCAGTTACTCCAGTTTCCACTTTTAGTGCAATAGACAATTAATTTTTCATTGAAAAATTCAGCGGATATAAGGCACTCTGAATTGGTTCCATTAACCGCCATATTTGCCATTCGGAAATGAACGTCAGTTCCACCTTCGTGGAGTAAATGTTGCTTCCATCCATAAGTTGGCGTATCTTCTAAAGGCAACCCAGGGTTTTCTAACCACAGCAGTTGCTTGAATGTAAATCCGATTAAAGGTTTGTAAAAGCGGGCTATAACAATTAAAGATAAATTAATTTGAATTACAAAGATGCTGATGGCTATGTGTACCGCATATACAATAATTGTAATATTGAGTTATTATTAATCCATAATGATAAATTAGTATACCAGTTAATGCATCCAAATCTCCATCATTGTCCATGTCTTTCCAAATCACACGATGATATGACCAGTTCATTCCTACGTCATCTTCAGCCGCAATGTTCTTTGGCCCTGCTGGTGGGTTCTGATAATTAAAACCAATAATTATAAATTGTAATAATTTTGGCTGGCAGTGGCAGTGCTTTGATTAAGTAGATAACCTTGTGCATATAAAATGTTGCGGTGTTTATTGTTGCTCATATACATATGTTGTATGTATGGTATAATGTACAGATATGCATATGTATGCATGCATATGTACAAAATTGTTTACCTTGCTTGTGTCATAAATTTGCAAACGTCCGTGTGTTTTTGGTGGAACTAGAAATCCCGATGTCCAGCAGATTGCAGTAGTATTGAACACTTCAACTGAAAATTTTAAGAACATACAGGGTTAATTGAAGGGGATGACTCTGTGGTAATATTTATGGAACCAGTTAGAACATAAAATAAAATGTTTACTCACATGGCACTTGGTCAGGATTATTTGGCCACTGGGCGGTCCTATCAATTTCATGAAGCTCCCAGCTTGAAATATTTTTCAAGTTTGTGCCTAAGCCTCTTAACATGTATTTTGGATCCGGTTGTGCATGAATCGGGTTAAAAGTTGAAACATAAAGAGTGTATCTGTAGACGATCAAAAGGTGAGGATTTAAAATTCGCTTCATTTGAAAACTTCTTATAACTTGATAATTTGAACCTTACCTATCCCCAATTAAACTTGTTTCATCCCCTTGATCAACGTACGCTTCCACAAACGCGGCAGCTGCAAGATGCGAAGAACCAAGTAGTCTAGGGACTGCCTCTTGGGACTTAACGAATGCCAAAAGGCCTAAAGCCAAAATGGCGACTAGTCTTGGTTGAAATACCATCATGAGTCTAACAACGTACGATTTGGAATCAGGGAGGAAAAATTGTCCCTCAATGATAATGATGAGACAAACAACTGACACCAATAATGAAATTTTTCTTTATTAAATACTCTTTCGCGGGTTGTTGTTGTTCTAAAGTTTCATCGATAAAAATAATGATAAAGTTTAACATATTGATGACATATACGATACTTTCATGCAACTACAAAAAGACATTAAAACACGATAAGATCAGTTTCCATAATTGAACGTATTGATTAAGCTACAATCTAAAATAAGTAAATGAAATGCAAAAATATACCCATTGAACTGACAAATGTCTATTATCGGGAGTTATCAACAATTTTTTAACTTATTTAATCGTTTCGATTGGTGCACTATGATACTATGCCACGCAGTATAAAGAAAGGAGCACATGGACAAGTCATGATTATGGATGATTGTAATTGAAGGTTTCTTGGACTTGTTGATTTCACGAATACATTTGGATTTTCCATGTGCCATACATAACCATTCCATAAAAACATGTTTTTGCGGAACCCGTCTGATTTTGCAAAGAAGAATTACTCGACCGAAAAACTTAGTTAAAAACACAGTGATCATTCATACATAACCCTAAAATTGTTATGATATAAGAGCGGTATTCCGTACAATACTAGACTGGAATATTCATGTTTTTATCGTTTTAAATTATTCGCAAATGCTGAGTGCAAACGACAATACCAGAAGTGGGGGGACGACATAGTGATGCAAGTTTTAATTGTTCTTCACACTGTCCGTTCCAGTCTACCAGCACCGCATAAGCTATATTCTAAACTCAACGGTCGATTAGGTTGTTGTTGGTACAGTTCAAAAGTCAGAAGCAGTAGATAATTATTTTATATAAATTATACGTACTACACATCCATGCATGTCATTCAATAGGTCCGTGACCAACTAAACACAACTGATCGCTGGGAGCTGTGGAATTATTAATTCGCTTGCATAGGTTAAATGCGCCAATGTCTCCGCAGTCGGCCAAGCGTTTTATTTTGTATGGATTGAGTGACTCAACTTGAGATACATCGCAGCGAAAAGCAAAAGTGAGAAGTCCGAAGTCGCTACTGGGCGATGATGTGATGATTCAGCCTTGTGAAAACTGCAATAAAACTACCCCTAGCGTACAGTTAGAGCAGAGATATACAAACTTAACTCACATCTGTCCTCAATGGTCATGTCGTGCCATGCCTTGGCAAAAATTTGGACGAGTTTGTTTTTCTGAAACCTAGTCCTTGGTATTCAGGATGACAGGAAATTGACGCTAATTTTTATGAATTTATTTTTATGTACTCAGATATATGTGCTTGACGCTAGTGACGCTGGAATATAGAGTGAAGTGTCATAAATGTATTTTTTCTGATGATATATTGTTACAGTTGGATGGAGCAATCATGAGCTAGTACAATGATTCAAATCAATAGTTTAAATTAGTGCCAATTACCACATTATTCTAGTCATGCCACGCCACACTAAACACTAACCACTCCAACGATACCTTGTAAATGAAGTGGCAAATTATTTGGTCTCATCCTTGTTGACATCAGTAATACTTTGAACTCTGCTGGGTAAACAACAATTACCAACTGGAATACACCAAAAAAATTAAAAATCCGTTCGACTTACAAACGCACCTCCGTAAAATTACCATCCCTTAATTAAAGTTCCATCTTTGAATATTATACACAAAAAACGCGTACATTAAAACTTAAAAATTTTGCAAAAGGTCATCGCTCAGTTGAAACCATGATGGAGCACCTAAAAAGAGTCCAGCTATTGCTAGTTTTTGTGTCAGTTTTCCTGTTCGTTGTTCCAAATCCAGCCAAACGCTACAGGTACGATGCAGATTTTTTAGACTCAGAAATCCAGCGGATCCGATCCGGAAAAGCAGGCCAAGAATTAGAACCGATATGGACAGTTACAAAGTCATCAGCAATTACAAAAGCCCCTGTTACTAACCACTTTGATGATACTGAAGACGATGACGAGGAAGGCAGCACAAGTATTGGCGATTATTACGGTAGTTCGGAAGAAATAGAAATAACATGTGCGCCAGGAAAAGGATGGCATATGAGAGGTACGGCTGGGGCAACGAAATACATATTTTTTCTACTCATATAATAACACGGATAATTAATACAATCCACAAATTTTTTAACGTGACATTTTAAAATTTAGGGCAGCGTTGTGTTCCCATCAACTGCCCTGGAGGACCATCAGAAAGGGATTTTAACACAGGAGAATGTCTATATTCACACCAACCAAAAGGACGCTTTACGAAGCCTTTTCAACAATGGAACGATTTAAAGTGCATACAGTTAACTCAATTTACGCTTATGATGCACTGGAAGAAAATTCAAAAGTTTTCAATGTTGACTATTAATTATATAATTTCAGTCACGTTTATCGATCCAGTCCGATGTCCACTCATTTTGTAAGAAGCATGATACTAATGCGGAAGGGATAGAACTAAAAAATATCTACTCTACTCACGGATGAGTTACTACCAGGGCGCTACTACTGGTATTGGTTGTGGATGTGATACAAAAAATCTCAAATGATATAACTGCACTGTTACAGCATTTTGACAATTTACATTGAAATTGAGTCGAATCTCATCCTGATTAATAGTACAATTAAAGCAAATCACTGGGAGAAATGTAATTTAATGTATATGATGCGTTTTAGAATTTACAACAAGTTTTGACATAAATATCAAATCAAACATCATCCGCATTACGGTTTATGTTTTACGCTTGTATTTTGACATTTTTATAAGAAAACATGGTGGTTTGTTAGTTAGCTACAAAATAAACTTTACATATGATTTGCTAATGTATCGAAATGTTCTTGCAACCGAATTGCCTGTTGTTGGGCTTTCTAGAGGCAGCAATAGAATTGAAGCGAAGCCTTTTGAACAATGACCATTAATAACTTATCTCTGCTTTGAAAGCCTGTTGTCAGCAAGCATATGTGACACAAAATCGATTGGATGATCGAATAGATCGACTGCAAAGCATATAGATTTGTTGCGAGTGTTTTGTAGCCTTAGTTCCATTCTCATTACAACATTCCAACCTTTTCTTTAAAAAGTATTTATATAACTCCAAAGATTGACCTGGGCCTGGGCATTCAAAGCATTCAAATATCTAAAATTCCAATGACATTTCTTGCAAGTTTTTGTAAATTTGTCTTCATTTTGTTCCCACGAAAAATTTGACGTTGCAGAAACAAAAAATATGGTAGCCAAATTCTTTATACAAAAATTGATGCCAATCCAAGTCAGTAGTCTGTTAATATCATCGTCGCCATCAGCCAAAGGGACCAGTATGGCCAGGCTCGTTCATTCAAACTGCTTCCACCGTAATATTTTCAAAAGGAAAATGCATAGTAATTTGCACCCGTTATTAAACAAAGAAGGACGAGAAAAGGGTAACGTTATCCCCTTTATGTTACTATTTCTCACAACGTTGCGTGTATTGCTAACTAGTTAAACAACCTGTATAAAATGTTATTTTCAAAAGACATTGACATTTTTTGCTTACGAAAGGTGCTGAAAGCAGCATAGCATATGCAGTAGTTCCAAGGGGAATGCCTGAAATTGTCTCGAATTTCCTACTTGCGAACTACCACCTACAAGAGCCCATAACTGTCGCGTTAGGTATGTACAAAGTTGAAGAGTTAAACATATCCTTCAGTAAAGCAACTTATTATACTCCTTCATTGCAGGTATGCCCTTAGAAGAAGTTGAAGGTTGGTTTCAAAGGTTTATTCGCCAGTGCATGTATGCCAGTGTTTGCGACGTGAGCGTTCAAGCGATAGATGAAACGGTTAAAAAAAGAGTTGGAGTTTTGTCGTCGATAATTGTAGACCCTGCAACATTTTCCAAGCCGGTTACATACAATTTTATAGATGAGCACAAGCATCCGATAAATACACAAATGGAGCAGTTTTATGACGCTTTAGAAACGGACATTAATTTAACACAAGCAGCAGGGATAAAATTAGTAAAACAGTCTCCTCCAAAGATTTTAGAACATTTGTACATCAGTGTGGATCCAAATTACGCCAATCAAGGGATAAGTAATAAAATGGTGGAATTATCGGAGTCACTTGCTTTAAACATTATCAACTGTAGAATTGGTTATGTCAGTTTATAGCTAATACTTAACTTTCCATAATAGTTCCAACTTTCTCCCACCGTTTTCAGATTTCTGCAAAAAATAACATACTAATTTAGCTTCTTTTTTCAATTTAGACAATATCAACATCGGAATACAGCTACGCTGTCTTTCAAAAGAATGGATATAAAGTTGTTAAAGAAATTAAGTATGCCGACTACACCAATGCGAACGGAGATAAAATATTCGCAGATAAGCTGGATAAATTAAAACCTCATCATACGTGTAGAGCAATGATAAAAGTTATCGAACCTTTGTTTTAACATACAGACAAATAGATCCCCACAAGAGTTCACATTAAAACGTTTACTTAAACAAAAACTTAATTCAATAGAGAATGAAGCTCACTTGTAAAATGAATTTCTCCTATTTTATAATCAATTTACAATAGTTCAGTGGAAACATTCTTCGTTTCCTCGAAAAGCACGTTGCCTACTCTCTGAATACATTCTCTAATATTTATTTCCAGTGTGAAATATACCAAGACACAAGTTTCAAGGTCATCAGGTTACAATCACCAATAAAGATATCAGTGACAAATTGTACATACTTTCAGCGTCAGGTTGTCGATTTATTTCTATATAAGAAAAAAAAACAGCAAATGTTTTCAGCTATGCAATGCAAGCCAATAGCCAATATTGATAATTTGTAAACAAAAATCATCACTGAAATCGAAATATACTTTTTTAATTTTCTACAACTACAACAACTTTGATTTGATGATTTACAAGTGATGGTGTCTAATTAAGGTGGCTGTATAGGTATTTTGGCTAGTAATTCTTCTTCTTGAACTTGCTCTTAAGTCGGGGGTAATTTTGAGGGAAAATGACATCACTTCCAGCGCCGAAGTCCCCATCATCACTTATAAAGGTAAATGGAAAAAAGAAAAATCACTGCACTGCGTAGAGATCGAGTGAAGTGAACGGACAGGCAGAATCTTGTTTTATTTTCTGGGGATTCGTTATTGCCTTATCATCAAAACGTGTATCAGTAGTTATTTCCAAGAAGAAATAATTTGAAGTCTAAATTGTATGATATTTTTGTAGCTGTCTCGTTGGTCATTGCTGACGCTGGGATTTCTTTACGGTAAAACGAGATATGGAATGCTGAAGAAAAAGGAAGATGAACTCCGAGCTAAAGAGGAAGCCGAGCGACCTGCCAGGGAAGCTGCGATGAAAGCGGAACGCGACCGAAAATATCAAGGTTAACCATTGTCGTAATGCTTTATTTAGAGATACATACATGCCTTGCCAATGTTGAATAAAAGTCAAATAAACTAACTATAAATGACTTATTTGTAGAGGAAATGGCTTATTTAGCCCGTGAGGCTGGCGTCACTGATAAGGGAGGTACCAGTGGTGGCACTGGTGGAAGGTAAACATATATTTATTCTCAAGCTATAAATTAATTAGAAATGAAAATCAATTACGTCATTTATATAACAATTACTTGATTTTAGTGATGGCGGTGGGAATACTAACGATCCTTGTAAAAAAGAGTACCGTTCAGACTGTGGCTGCCGATATTGATGATTCTATATTAACAGTTTTTTAAGCGTCAGTCGATATAAGCTTGTAATCATAGTTAAGTAAAACTATTTCTTTCACAGCTTTTCGAACGTATTCAATAAATCAAATTCATGTTAATTTGTTCGTCCTAAGCGAATTATTGACAGAGCAAGAATGAATCAAACTTTTTTTCCTGCAGCATCACATCAGGTCTCGCACAACCTTTTAGTAATTCATATTGTTTTGCCATCTTTACTTTTGCCATCACTATTTATTTTGTGTAATTACTTTTCAAAGTTTCATTGTTTTTCATTTTTTAAATCAGTTGAATGCCATTTTCAATAAACCCGATTAACAATATTCTTGTCGTTTCATTTCATTATCATGTCATGACACATGACAAGGAGAGTATGAGAGTTTGCAATAATCTTTTTTTATTTATTATAAAATAAGTTCATAAAACATTCATCCTAAACTTCTAAATTACTTACCTACTGCATCTTACCCAAGGTATTCTAAATGAGGAACATGTTTATTTAAGCAGATGCACCCCCACACCCTTTGTATGCCTGTGCTTTTGGCATTCTTGATATTTTCAAAAGGGTACGACTAAAGCAAAAGGTGAGTGGGAATGAGCACCTGCAGGCAGAGGTTTCTAATGTTACTCAATATAGTATAAACTGTACAGTAAAGATGTTCCAAAGTAGGAAGTACCTGCTGAACCCACCCACCCTCACTGACCGCGGGACTTTCGGTTAAAATATTTTAGTCAACTCTTTAGTTTAAATCAAAAGTTTAACGCGCCTTACCAGTGAATGCCCACGCTCTCACATACAACTCAAAATTGACTAGTGGCCTAAACTTTATTATTTGGCATATTCAATTTTCTCCACGGAAGTACAAGGCAGCAATGGATGATTGTCAGAGTTCCCACAAAATATGTGACGATATCGACACACTAGGCCTACCTCGGGTTCCTGACATACCTCAAATAGCAGTGTGTCTAAATCTACCTGGAACTGAGGGCTGGAAAAATCATTGGGCAGAATTTAACAAACGAGTAAAAGAATTCCACCAGTCTATGATTAATTTTAACTGGAAAATTATGGAATGGTACGCACTAAAATCAAAACAACTAGAAAGGTTTGGAACAACGACTACGTACATAGCCGGAAATTTGGTTACCGGACCTCGAGAGACATTCATTTTTACAAAAACAATTTCTGATGTTGATGGTAAAATTTAAAATATTGTTAAATTAGTTTGACACACAATCGTACCAAATGAACAATGATTCTTTAATACATAAAATGATTATGAACATGTTTTAACAATTGGCAGTAATAACAGAAATACGAAAATGTTTACCTAGGAGCATCGAGGAAGATATGAAGTACTTGGAAAGGTTAGCTGCTTATTGATTATCAACTAAAATTAGCTATACTAATTACAATTTGTAGAATCATTGTTTAGAGTTTATTTACATCTACTTGCCTTGTCTATTATCTTTTTTATCATGAGTAGAACTGGCTATAAACTTTTATTAACGGGAAAGATTTTCATTTTTAATGATGAACGAGTTGTAGCAATTAATTATGGCGACAGTAATGACAATGAAAAGGACACAATTCAATACAAAAGTAAATTTCACAAGTATTGGATATCAACAATATATAGTGTCGATTCACGATTTATGTAAATCTTGCATAATTTGAACATTTTTATAGACTGCCTTAAATTCAGTTTGTATTACAAAAACGAGCGAATTGATATAAGTGAATCTTATAATAGAGTGTACAGTGGACTTAAGTACTCATTTATTATTGGCGGTATAGGTACATAGACTTGATTTTTGTGATTTAAGTTAATTAATTAACTAAATATGCATAAGCGAAACAAATCTGTTGTCTCCTTTCTATCTAAGGTGGTCTTCTTACCAGTTATATCAATGGTCGCTTTGATATTAAACCTGCGCTTTATTTTACACAACAATGTTGTCAAAGTCGTAAATTCTCCATGTACGACTCAATTTTTCGATTTATTACCAGCGCAGCTTGTTATACAATTGTTGAACGCGTGATTCTTTTTAAACGTTCGCAACCTGAAAGATACATCTTGTCCGGCTCAGCAGGAATCATTTGCGGAGGATTTTATGGGATTTGTGGTATTTACTTGGTTTCTCCTTATCACTTTCATCATGTTATAAATACACTACATTTAAAAAAAGTAATTACATTTTCTTCAATTTATCACAGATAACTGCTGCCCAGAGAAAATATTTTATGGCGCAACAGGATTCGGCATATTTTCTTCACTTTGTAATCTCATTATGTGTAAGTTTTTAATGTTCAAAACTAACAAGATTGGTAGCAGTTATGAAAACTTTGCATCAGCATCAACACTATAAAAACTATAATTTATATTTAAATTTCAACCCAGAATAAATCAATGAAAGTTGCAATAAAAATGATAATGACAATGACAAATGTAATTGGCATAAATTCCGCGATTATCAATACAACAGAGCAGCAACTATTTTTCTCATGAACAGAAAAAGTTACTAATATTTCGGTATGTTATGTATCGTGTTTTGTTGAACAACCGAAACGAAGTGACCCGATCCTCTCCGTCCCAAAAACCGCCGATGACTATGGATAGGAGGATGAAATGGCAAAAAGCGCTCTTCGGAAGTCGCGCATATGCCACAAAAGAAAAAAAACGAGAAAAGTTTTAATTATAATTTTTTAGTTCATTAAAGAAGAAAAAAACTAGACACTCCTTCTTTGTATTTCAAAAATACACACCAATCTTAGTAATAAATACGTACCGATTTACATTTAACATAACATAACGTCCATCATTTAACATAAAGTTTATATGTTCATTTTTGGAATTGAGGTCGATTGATTACTTTTGGTGTGGAAATATGGCGCGCTGTTAGAAAGCATAGATGTTTTCTCTAGATTTTCTCTTCTATTAATATACGTAGTAACTGTAGGAGATGTCATCTTGTTTTTATATAGTTTATTTGATATATTCTGTGTATTTGATTTCCGAATTAATAATTTTTCAAACTTCAAAAATTTAAGGAACAGAAGCTTGGACTTGAACCAGCTTCACAGAGAAGTTTTAAATACAAGTTTTTAGATTGGTAAAAATTTGGCTTCCGACGATGCAAGGGTGCCACGAGTCATTATCGTACTTCACATTCCTCTGCTCGGCTAAGTTTGACATTTATTGATTAATCCAAATCGAATCTTAAGAAATTGCGATTGCCATAAGGGCAAGCATTTAACATGAATTCTTACTTAAACTGTTGGAGGACTATAGTCTTATTTGCAGTCCCTATCGTCGGTCTAATTTTCCTGGCACTTCCCTATTTAACTGCTTTCTTCAGCTCAATGACGTCCTCAGAAAAGGCGCAGAAGGGCTTTACGCTAAAGTGGGTCTACGCATTCTTTCTGGTTGGTACATACTGGATGTAAGAATTTTATACTTTATTTCGTACGTTGCAGGCGATAAGTGTCTAAGGAATTTATAATTTAGTAAATTGAATAATATTTAAACAAATAATTCTCATTTCTCTATCCAGGTTCAACGTTTACGTTATACCAACTACAGCATTCATTATCATGTTTATCCTTCCATTCCTCGGGATAGTTGGCCCCGTGCCACTGGCAGCTACTTTTATGTCTGAGTACAATATTATTGTCTTTGGCTCAATTGTATTGATGATGGCTGCAGAAAATTGTGGTTTAAAAAAACGGTTAGCACTGGCAATTCTGAAGCATAGTTCGGGGTCCATGCGTTGGATTTTCATTGACATCTATCTAGTTACAACGTGGATAGCGATGTGGATAAACTCGGCAGCTGCAGTTTATTTCATGATGAAAATTATTGACGACGTACTAGAATCGTTAAAAAGTTTAGCGTCACGTGGTGCTCTGGGAGAAGAGCGAGTCAATTTACTGAAAGAGATAGAAAATAAAACTCAAGGAAATAGCACTCCTAAGGTAAGGTTAAATTTAACAGTAGGCGGTACAGTTGGAAGGTTGCAGGACAAAGGCATTTTACTGAAGAAAATTATTTTGTCTTGCTCAAGAGAATGTCCATTACAAATTTGGAAGAGGTGGGATCAGCCACCGGCCATGTCGATAAAACAAATGAAGACAATAAAACACCCGATAAGGAGTTAATTTCGGCTGAAATTGAGAAGCATCAATCGGAAAATCTGCAGCTCTTAAATGACTTCGGTGGTGAACTATTATATGCCACAGCAGTTGCTGCAAACATTGGAGGTTCGCTATGGCCTTATGGGAACCCAATGGGATGCGCTATGGGATATGTTGCGATAGTTGCTGACACAGAAATTTATATTGAATATACGATTGCATCTTGGCTAATATATTCATTTCCATTCGTAATCATAAACGCATCCATAGCTCTAGCATATCTTTTGTGGATTCATTTTAAAAAAGGTCGGATTGCTTCTTTCTTAAGACCAAGAATGGGCCTAAGTTCTGCCACACAAGGTCGTGAAACTTTGAATACAGTACGGTAGAGCACATATACTAACTGAATCGTTTTATCAAACACTAATGTAAATTCTGATTACCTAATTGTAGGTTTTGTAAGTTCATTATACTTGTTTTATCTAGTTGAGCAGCATATATTCTGATCAGTGTTCTGCTCTTCCGGTGTGGAATCGTCGTGAAAAGGTGATTGTAATCTTTACCGTAACGACGATAATACTTTGTCTAACCAGAAAACCATCCTTTATGTATGGTTGGAGCGATGCTATTAAGTGGGAGCACGTTAAAACTGTGAAAAAGGACGGCAAACTAAAAATAATTACAATTGGAGACTCAGTGGTATTAGTTGTTATCACACTGTTACTTTTCCTGACGCCCTCATGGGGCTTTCAAGTTTTTAAGGGCCCACCACAAACAGGTGACAAATCAAAGGTTGTTGAGACTACAAAACTGGGATGGAAAAAGTTGCAAGCACAATATCCATTCTCAATTCTTATATTAATTGGCGCTGCAACGTGCATTGGTAACACATTCTTTATTTCCTATGAAAGTAAAGTTTTGACAGCAGAAGGAACTTTTGATATGATCAACAACCTTGACTTGTCTAGGTAGATATTCATTGAATCCTATTGCGAAGCCATTGTCCAGGGATCTCGCAAGTACTACCCTCCAAGGGTTACCATCATTACAGAAGATAGTGTTGATACTCATCGCAGTTGGCTTTTCTGTATTTATGCCGAATCCGGGTACAAGTATCGCTATCACGCAAATTTGTGTAGCCACGAAATTCTGGGACATTTTGGAAATAATTCCAGTGACATCGCTATGTTTTATCATACCTGCGTCATCAATTCCAACAACAATGGTGTATAGATATGGGAACAAAAACCTATCAGCATGGTATTTTGTACGCGTTGGAACGCCTTTGCTATTTTGCACACTTATAGCAACGACGATTTACTCACTTTTGTGGACACCAGGAAGCTTAAAACTCTCATAGCTTAATGGAGTTCTCATAACATTTGGAAAGTAATAAAATAAATACCTGTCCTGCTAAAATGGGTTTGAGACTTTTAATGACTTTACTTTATTATTTGAATGTTGTAAATGATAAGTGGCCATTAGTATTGTACGTGGCAATTGCAGCAAAATTTCCATCAGAATAATTCGGCGCAGAAAAAACAGTAACAAGTCGACGTCCAAACGTCCATCTATAGCCATTGTCTACACATTCATGTGCTCGAATTATTATGTTGAGTTTATTTTTCTTGAGAAATCGTTCATTTGCAACATTTCCCCATAAATAGCCGATTCCACGATGCTTCGGATTTTTTTCTGGCTCATCCTGTTTCTCCCACTCCATAATGGTATCATCTGGGTCTGACCACATAATATCCGCAGCCAAACCCCCAATGCGAGGATAAATTGGGCGTTTCAACTCTGAAATGTTTCTGACAGATTTCAACAAGGGACTCAATCCCCCGTGACAGCAAAATGCGCTTCCATCAACTATTGCGGCAATTGGCATATAATTAAAGGTTTCATTCAAAGTGAGATACAACTTCATGAAATTGCCTTTTCGGTTCTCAATAAAGTACTTTGTTCTTGGAAACTAATTTTGGCAATGGAACAGAGGTGCTTCACTTCAGTTTCACATATTTTGACAACTTTTCTATTCGTCTGGGGGTTTTGTAAGCGCCTGATAAATTCATCCAGATCAAACTGGCTTCCTCTTGGTGACATTGCTGCTTGTCTTGCCATGCAAAACTTTTGAGAATAAACGTTGGTGTCTTAGAACTGCTAATCCCATAGACAATTTTGATAAAAAAAATACTAGGTAAGTGCGTGTTCACTCTATGGCATTATATAACTGCTCTGTGTTCAAGATGTGGATGTGAGTGACAGAAAATTAGGAAAATTATGAGAAAATTGCCTTTCATTGTTGTTCTAATTGCTTCTAATTTCATGATAACAGAAAAGTGTGGTTATAGCAAAGCGATTAATATCATTAATACGCGTTACAATAGCGAGCCAATTTGTGAAATCATAAATCAGATTTATTACAGTCCAAAGTTTAGAAGAGATACAATGTATATAAGTATACAATATTTTGTATTTTATGATTTTGGAACGCTTTGTAATTCAATTTGTACGCTTTGGTTATATATGTAATTCAAAAAAGTTATCAGTAGCTACAAACACGAAAAAACGAAATTAACACAACAGCAATGTTGCTAAATACCTTATATGATACGCTACGCTAATTGAATTAGCATAATGAACTTACAATTTTCATTAAATGACTAATTTAACTGTTTACACAAAAAAGTGACACAAATGCAACACAAACTTGCATAATTTTTTAAATATATTACTGTACACTGACAATGTACAAACTACATAGCTATCGACACCGAGTTAAAAAAAATTGTATAAATGATATGAATTCAACGAATGTAGTAAATAATATACTGACTGAGATAATTATGAATAACGATTTGATAAATAAACAAACGCAAGACCTCTTTCCCAAATTAATTTGTACGTACATGTTAACGTTAAATCAAACAGTACATTTGTACAGTGCATGTACGAAACAAGTTGGTGAATAAGTCTCAACAATCATCAGAGACTTTAGTTAAATCTCGCGAATGATCGCCGCACCACCTCTTCTTTGCTTCTTAGATTTTGCTTTACCCTTTACGGCTGAATTTTCACCCATAGGGTCAATATTTTCCGTGCTGTGGTTTGGACTTCCATCCGTCTTGTCTTGACTGGTCGCCTCACTTTCTTGGTTGGATGATCCTGTATTTTCGGGACCACCACCGTTTACATTTCTTTTAGGTGGGCATAATCTGAAAAAATTAAATAGCATTCAGCAAATTATACAATTAATAATAAATGGGTATTCACGATTGAGTACAAATAACACTTCCGTAATGAGCATATCGACATCAGTACTAGTTTACCTCAAAACACACGCATCATCTGGTCCGGGAAGCTCACCAATGTCCAATGGTGTGAACAGGACAAACTGATTTTGACTGAATCTTTTTGCATGAGTCATTAAAGCTATCTGGCTGGTTTTTCTATTAAAAGCGTCCATAAATACGTCGAATTCATCCAACATGTAGAATGGACATTCCATAACCTGCCAGAGTGCCATTATAAAACAGATGGTCGCGAAGGACCGTTCACCACCCGACAGACCTAAAGAATACTCTACCAATGCCTTTCTCACAACTTTATTTTGCTTTAACTGATCAGCACTTTTGTGCTGAGCCTGCTTCTCTTGCGCGTCGATCGTTTTCAGCGCCTTTGAAGCCGAGTCCCCATCTGGGCAAACAAAATAGTACAATTCCTTCGTCTCAAAATCGACTAGTAGCCTTCCCTGTAAAAAATGTTAGAAAAGTAGTAGCTTATTGCCTTACTTGATAATTTCAATAAAAATAAAAGATTTTTGTTAAAAAAATAGCAACCTCATATCCTCGCTGCTTCGCCATTGAAGTAAAAAATAATACCAATGTTCGACCCATGTGATGTTTCATATTTTCGAAACTCTCATCCTGCTTTTCGTGAGTGTGTTCAACTATCTAAAAGTTTATAAAAGAAAAAAAATATTAAAGGAGTCATACCCAAAATATACAATGAAAAATATTTCATTTATATATTGGTTGTCAGCGTTAAGAAATACCTTGAGCATTTTCACGAGTGGAAGATATTCACTTTTCAAAGCTGCATATTTTTCTTTCCTTTCTTCTATGCGTGCTCGTAATTCTTCTTTGTTGCCCAGTCGAGCTTCTGTCTCTTTTATTCTCACTTTAATGCCCTCAAATTCTATTTTCACAGCTGAAGGGGAGCGTTTTGTTACAACACGTTTTGGGCAACTACTCGTGGCTTCATTCAACCTTTCCTGTAGTTCGGCTTTTTTAGAATCCAGTTCCCCAGTTAGTTGAGTTTTACTGGTCTCCTTATTTCCCATTACCTCTCGTGCTTTTTTAGTCATCTATTAGAAGTTACAAGAAGAGTGGAATGAGTAAAGTAAAAATAAATAGAACATTTAGTAACTAAGGACTTATCCAAACCTGGACACACCCCTTATAAAATAAAAACTGATGACATTATAGTATTTCAACCTTGGAAATAACAGGTAGTTTATTCGATGTCTTAATACAAACTCAAGAGTAAAACCTTGCATGGAACGTTATTCTCTGAGTTTAGCTAATTTTATTATCGAGAAGTGGATTCCATTGAGTCATTCCCGTTAACAATTAACGGCTGTTTTCAAAAGTATGTAAACTAATACATGTAATGTAAAAAAAAATGTAAGAGCCATTACAAGTAAACTAGGCGTCATTTTCATCGACGAAACACTATTGTGACATCAGTTTTTAATTTTAAGATGAATCTGTCAAGGCTAAGACTATGTAATTACTATATTATTTTTTTTAAATTTGAATATAAATCTGTAATCTTTGTAAAGGTAGATAGTATTTATATATGTGTTTTTTACTGACGCTCTCGATTTGCATTCTTTTAGTATTCAACTTTTCCCGACGTTCATCAAAACTGGACATTTTAGCGTTGAGTTTTTGCGTATCGTTATCAAGAGCCCGTTTTCGGTTCTCTAGTTCATTCAATTTCGGATTTAACGGCTCTAACTCCTTCGTTGCGGAATCACGTTCGGTCGATTGTTTCGTTATCTCGTCTTGAAGATCTTGCAATTCTTCATACTACATCAAATACAGAAATACATTAGATACTTAAATTCGGTTTTGTTTCATTCATATTTTCGGTGATGCCATATGGGGTACCTTAAAATCATAGAGTAGAGTACAAAAATTTACTTACGCAGCTATTCAAATCTAAACGCTTCTCATTGTCCCTAATTTTAGTAGTTTGTCTCTTAATTTCATTCATAACTTCGCCGATTTGTCTTCGAATTTTAGTGATTTCATTGGTCTTTTCTTCATGGCGGGATTTCAAAGATAGTTCGTCGGCTTTGATGGCGGCCTTTTTACCATCCAAACTCTTTACTTCGTTTTCTAATGATTTTATTTCAGATTGGAACGACCTGTGAGAAGTAAAATTAATTAGTTGTCGGTCTGACGTTTATGTGAATATGTCATACTTATTTGTGTTGGCAAGTAATGTGGTACACTAACTCTATTTCTAACTCCTTGTTTCTTCCACTTCTGAGAAATTCCGTTCGATTTCGTATCCTCATGACACGTGCAGCATAGTGTGGTGCCGGAAAGAATTTGTACCATTGAAGAGTGTAGGCGTGTTTTAACCTTCTGGGTACAGTTTCTTCATTTTTAAGCACTCTGGAAGCTGAGCTGTTGTCCTTGAAAACAATCTGCTTCTCAACATCCATAATATCTATTAAAGCGTTCATTATGACATGGTCGTTGTCTTCTATTTCTATCAACTCGAGAATACTTGGTGCATCAGGATGTGTAGCATGGTTTCTAGATATGTCATACATCTACGAAATATTAAATATAGTTAATAGGAAACTTTAAATCGTATATATACCCATTAAATTGAAGGACAAATTAGTTTCAATAAACAATAATACCTTTTCGGCATACCGCATACAGTGAATACCAGGCGTCTTCATTCTACCGCCCTGAGTTCGTCGTTGACTGCCTGTTTGGTCATTGTATACAGTGCCTATTAATTGTTTCAGGTAAGTCAAATCTGCTGGATCCCCTACGACGAATGAATCTAAAACGTTAAGTAATATACTCTCAATAATGGCAGCATATCGCTGATCTTTGACTCTGAAGCAAGCACCCAGTGGTCCCTTCGGTGGCCGTCTGAATTTATGGCGATGTGCATGAATTTTGTTTACAAGTTGCTCCATTTTAGATCCAAACGCTATGTATTTATTAGCATTTCTACTGTTAAGACTTGAAATTTGTCGTTTTTTGCCCTCCATTTGTGAACGCAAATTCCTGCCTTCAGCATCTAATTGACGAAGGACATCCTGTTTTTCTTCTGCTGCTTGTCGAAAATTGTCGGAATCCGATTTAAGAGAAGTGAAAACAGCTTCTAGCTGTTTTTTTCTCTCTTGCAAATCTTTCAACACTTCTGCTTCCTGGTTGGTTATATCTTTTGCTTTAGCTGCCCTTTCTGCCTCAATCTTTTCAAGAGATTTCTTTAACTTGTCATACTGAGCTTCCTTACTAACGACGGAACTGACCAAATGTGTTAGTTTAGCTTTTAGCTGAAGATGACGTCGCTTAACTTCAGCAAGCTGGGAGCGATTTACAGTAACTTCCTGCTGCTTTTCAGCAAGCTCGCTTCGTGTGTCGGCCTGCTCTTGAAGGATTGATTCTTCATTGGCTGTGGAGTGATCTTTCTTCAATTCTTCTAGTTTTTTAACAAGGGCTTCTATCTCTTTTGTAATTTGTGTTAAAGAGGTACTGGTTACGTTTACAGACTTTTCATGTTCAATGACCACTGACCAAAGGTATTCATTGTGTACATCGGATAACTTATCACGAATAGTGTCCAGCTCAGTCATTTTCTGGTACTTCCGGTTTAATTCAAAAAGTTCATTTTTGACAGCATCAATTACTAGTTTCTGGTTTGTAAGAAGTGCTCTAGTTTCATGTAATTCCTCTTTCGTTTCTTTGAGGATAGTTTCCAGCTTCGACAGCAAAGTTCCATCATAGAATAAATTAAACCTGTACAAAATTACAAACACCTTTTTATCTTCATCCTTAAAAGAGGAATATCGTCAACAAGGCACAGAGTCACAATGTACAATATAACTATATCCATGCAATACTATCACTATACTATTACTTAATGTAATCATTTAGAAAGCTTACTTCACTTTAGGATCCTTGCTTCTTAAAAAGCTTCTTGCAACCTCTTGATTTAGAACGGCGACTGGATTGTCAATTTGTATATTTAACCCCAGAAGAATCCGATCAAGTTCAGGTTTCTTCATCGGTCTCCAATTGAAGGATTCACATTCTTCTCCATCAGTGCTCTTAATTCGGTATCCAGTAGCCCCGTTAACACTAACCCACCGCTCGATACTGATTTCCTCGCCGTATCTTCTAAGACCGTTAATATTTAAGAGTGTCACTGCAACTCGACACGTATTTTTTCCCTTCTGGACAAGTGCTTTCAATGATGTGGTTCGGGAAGTAACTGTAGCTTTGCCACCCAAAGCAATTAAAATTCCTGACAGTAAAGCGGATTTTCCAGAACCATTCTGTCCAGTAATAAAATTCAGATTTGAGTGAAAGTTATGCGTAAAGTTGCTGTGACACATAAAATTGGTGAGATGAAGTGACTTTATAATTCCTGGATGTGATGTCAACTGGGCTTGACTGAATATTGATTGCGACCCTAAAGAAGACTGAGAAGACTGGGGACCATGAGGAATTCGTCTTGAACCCGCCGAAGTCCCGGGTTTTACTTTGTCATCTATTCGTTTGCCATTTAATTTTTTGCGAGAAGTGTCAATAGAATAAGATTTTTTCTTTGTGCATTGTGCGTCTGGTAATTCGGGTTCAACCTCAGACTTTTCGCCAGTATCCTCAGTGGCTTGCTTCTTCCTTTTCTTTTGGCTGGTTTCGGTGGTCTTTACTTCACCCGAATGTCCCCGCTTACTAGAGTTCCCGTTATCATTACTTATTTTCATCCTTTTTGATTGTTTATTATCTCCATCATTTGTTTCATCATCATCATCGGTATGAGCACGAGACAGTGTCCGGTTAGCCCTTTTTGCTTTTTTAGAAGTATTTGCCCCTGATGAGGTTGGGTTATTTTCGTCCATGCCTTCGATTTCCGATGACATTTTCTCAACGTTAACAGACAATTGAACTTTGAGAGCAGTTTCGCGAGGTGGAGGAGGGATGATGTAAAAAATGGTATTCTACAGAAAAGGGAAAAGTAAAATTGAAATTAATTTTAGCAACTATTATTAATTATTGGATTAGATGTTCGCTATTTCTAGTACTCAAAATTAAAAGACAAGACCACTCAATTCTATCAAAAATAGTTTATGTTAATTTGAGTGACAATCTGTGATCTGTCACCAGTGAAATGGCTTCATATGATCTACGAAGTTTGTGTGTGGGGTTATAGTAGGTGCAACAATACCTTTATCCAATTAATTAAAAATATTAATTTATTCATACCAATATTGTTCCATTGTGCGCAGTTCCTAGCACAATAGTATAGTAGTTCACCGTTCTGTTTTCAGGAAAAATTACGACCTCTCCTTGGGTAAAAATACAATATCTGGTTACGCCGTTACTCCAAAGTAATCAAAAATTGTAACAGCAACAGCAATTCTAAAGCTAAGAGCAGTCTAAAATGCAAAAAATCAACAACAATATCCTGAATTAATTTACAATTATATTAACATTTATCACCTATTATTGTGAGATGTCAATAAAACCATCTACTTTATATCTTTATTTGTCACAAATTATTTGACATTTCTTTTGGCAACATCGAAAATCTCGAATATGCAGGTGATAGATAGTAATGAACATGGTAAAGTGTGTAAAAAGAAACACACTTCACATTACAGAGCAGCACTCAAATTATCATCATTACATTTAGGACAATAAACTGTTGAACTGTAGTAAAATCCCCGTATTGACAGTAGTTGTCGAGGGGGTCGAAAGGGAGAAGATTTAGTCCTTGTTATCAAAATTTACTTCGTTTTGTCAAAGTCAGATTGCTGGTTGAGATTGAGATATTTATATTTTATATACAATATGTGCATTTGTTATCTTTATCACACACGATCCACGTCCTCGTCTCATCTCCATTCCCAGATTCACCAAACTAACCCGTAACGTAAAATGATAAATATTCAGCTCTTGCAATCAGACTAAAGTAAAATGACAATGACACCGTGAGACACCAATGGAACAGCGCTGTCCTTATCTACATAATTTGTTATTATTGTGTGAGATTAATTACTTCAAATTATGTAAATCAGCCGATGATTTCTCTTCTTCAATACTCTCAGGAAGAGTTGTATCAGGCTCGTTTGCTTCTTCTCCCTGCCAAACGAGTAAGGACACCTCTACCAAACTGACTTATAATAGTAGCACACAAATCACAACAGACAGAGAACCACACGCACAACTGGCACAGCAGTAAGCAAAGAATACATGGAAATAATTTATAACATAACTTTGCACTACCAAACAAACTACCATCCAACTACGCACACGAGAAAGATTCAAAGGGAAAAGGCAGAACGTTTTCGTTGTTCGTTCGTTAGTCTATTCATCTGTTACATTTTGTATTTCATGTGATCGATGATGATGATGAACCCAATACGCGGGTAAGGTTTCCTACCTTTTTTCTCACCGCTCTTGAAGCTCAACAGTAGGCTCTCTGCCCAGTCAGAATCCAGCAAAAGTGGTTTGGGGCGAGTATGTTTAGTACTTTCTGCAACATAAATGGGAATAAGAAGAGATACGGTCGTAGGTAGTACTCACCGTTCTACCTGAAAGTCTTCCTTCAACCAGAGTTTTTAGACATATTTATCCGCTATGCTTCAACTAGCTATCAAAAACTCGACTAACGCTAAACACAAAGAGGCGGCGAGTCAACAAGATCTAACGCAGGGCGACAGTCTTAAAATCAAATTAATGTTTATTGGGACGTCGAGCAAAGACATGAAGTACTCAGTGGAGCATGGAGGTGGAGAAGAATGAAAGAGTAGAAGTTATTCACCTAGGCAGAGCACAAGAGGCAAAAGAAAAAACTGTACAGGGTCTGTTATTTTGTAAAAATAAATCTATTGATGAGCTCATGACATGACTCACGAGCGGCATTAGAATGCTTATACAAGTAGAAAAAATGTACTATCCAAAAAATCGAGCTGGTAGACTGCGCTATAAAAAATTTTGCTGCCATACAAATAGAGAAGTAGCGACAATGAAATTTGACCCCTTGATCGTACAGGAGGACAAAACTTGGTATTATTGTCCAAGGCACCATTATTTGAACCCCTACCTGCTATTTGAAAACAAAGTTTCAAAATTTCCTTTTCATATAATATATGACATTTTATACGCAATATGTTTTACGCATGATATTGATTGTGACAGCGATATAATTATGACGAAACGTGTCAAAAGTAAAAATATTTTTTGTTGCCGTTTACCGAAGATTTTTATATTATTTTTGACGCCTTTCGTCATATTTATATTGGATATTTCGCTGGTACACTCAAAACGGTTACGTGACCACAATTCGAATTACAATCCAATAGAAAATGATATTGAAATGGAAACTACATACACATGAATGGTACATTGGTTCTTTACATTCGCACAATTTGCGCTGCAAAATAGGTAATAATGGTACAGTAGAACCAGTATCTTCAGGCAATAAAAGAAATAGCTATTACATTTGTGTGGGCGCGATCAACTTTTTAAACCCTGTAGTCGCAAAATTTCAATTGCTGGAAAAACTAACAAAGCCGAAAGCATACAACAGATTACTTACCGTTTCCGCGCAAGTCAGACAAGGAAAAACGAGACATTGCGCTGCTTAAACAGATAGAAGGTATTAAGGCTATGGTTTGACCCCCTCCATTCTGGCTTCGGAAACATTTATGTACGATGGGTGGGGTAATACTGGGACCGTGGCACCAACCTTAAACGCGTGACTTTCTAAATACACTTTCCCAAGGGAAACAGATTAAAGCACTTGCAACTACCACAGACTTTTACTTCGTCCTACTTTGAGTCACTATCACTATCGATCAGACTCCCACTCCGATGATGATGTCGCGTTAACAACCATTACCATACCAACCACTTGCGAGACTTCTAGTCATTCTATGATAGTCATACATTACAATACAAGTAACATGTAATAAGCAAGATAATATACGATTTTATCGTAGAGCTTTGTTGGCACTTGGCACTCTGCTTGGGAGGATGGAGAAAGTTCAAAAGCACTCATAATCAGCGAGATGAAATGTAAAGGGAAAAGGAAAACCTCTTGCAATGTATTTAAATGGGGATTCTTTGGAAGTAGATTTTTAACGTTGATTCATCCTCATATAAAAATATGAGCTCTGCTCATAACGTTAATAACTGAAATGATTTCTGAGGCTTACATGTATTATTCTCCCTCTATAAACATGCATGCTTTTTACTTTAAATATTTAAAAGCGATGTTTCAACTTTATCTGATTGTATCAGACACAGCCAGTTTTACATTTTTCCATTCCGCAAGTTAAAAAATGGCAAATAAATGCAATCTGTACCCACGGAACTTGGGGACCTATACAAAACGGGGGACAAATCCCTCTAACATTTAACCTGTTTGCGTTAAAGGATAGAGGCAATAATGCATATCAGGAGGACATGATTGCCGATTGTCCCTGTCCCATCACACCCCAGCCGTGCATAAAAGACAAGTAATTAATTATATTTTGCTCTGGGGATTACAACATGGTAGCATGTAAACTATAATGAGTATGAGTAAACTCATGTAAATGTGTTATGTAAGTAATACATATAATTCGAGGCAATAAAGATAATTTGAATATTACTCTATTTTAGTTTGAATTTTATTCTAAAATTATTGTAATACTTATTAAGTCATCGCTACTTCCAGGGTTCACCATCCAATTGAACTGATAGGTGACAACTGACAACTTGTAAAGTTGTAATAATAAATATAAATTGCAAGATCCAATTGCAAAAAAATAACGTGGATTGTTGATGTTGATGGCAAAGGGATGTAATAGAGATGTACTATAGTCTACAGTAGATATGTTAGCCTTCAAGCATAGGTCTAGTCTACGCCCTGATTTGGGAATGGGCGTTCATAAAAACAGTATGAAATCTACCAGAAGCTTCGTTGCGCTGGATTTATTTGCCAAACTTCAAAAATAAATTCACTAATAAGGACCTTTCATATCAACAATTGCCAGCAATATAACTAAGTTTCTAGGAAGAATTTCATAACGTTTCTATGAACGCCCGTTCCCAAATCAGGCCGTAAAAATTCCTAATGGAATCTGTACAGTAAATAAAGGTCGATGGTGCATGTGCATATATATGGTGTGCTGTAGATCATACACCACCTAGTTCCCAGTATGGAGTTAACCACCAAAAGGGCTACAAGTAAAAGGCTAATCTAATTTTTATGGGACGCTGCTGCTGATGCTTCTATTTGTCCTATTTTAAAGATAACATATACAATTATATGAGTATATAGTTTGGTGGCATAAAGGTGGCGTATATGTTTGCCATATATATGGGTCAATTCGTCTTTGACCGTCCATAAATGGTTCGTATTTCTTTTAGTACTACACGTTTGGTAGAACGTATGTCACATTGTCCCAGTGGTTGCAGGGCAAAGTGAGAAATTAGCGTTATCTGTCGACTGCATCCTACACCACAACTTAAAAAATGTGATTTTGATGGAGCTAGTTCTACTAATACAGCGTGAAATATTTTATATTTAGAATTTAGTGTTTAGTACCAGCGTTGTACAGACACCGGTAGTCCAGGATGAACGGACACCACCCCGATTTGGACCACCGAGCCACCGTGGTGGCTCGTGGACTCGTGGGGAGGAGGCACGGCACTGTTCGTTCAGTTCTATCTATTGGCTATTTACAATACTTCAGGTTGGCTTGCAATGTTCATAATTGTTTGTCTACCTCGAAAAACAGAGGTCACCTCTCCCCCTAACAAGAGTTTACTTTCTGCAGTCGGAACTTGAATTCGTTCATGCATATACCTGTTTGGAGTCTTAAAGTACTTCATATTTGGAGGGAGACCGTGGGAAAGAATAAGAAAATTGGTAAAGTACGTGTTACGGTCGCGTTTGCTTACGGATTTGGATTACGGGAATCGATTTGCCCCAACTGTTTTGATCGTCCCAAGACAAAGCGTCGTAAGATAAGTAAGTACAAATTCTGTTTCAATTTACAATAGCATATATTATATATTAATTATTATCCAATCACATTTGTATGTATGCTTGGAACTACCTTTCTCATCTCAGTTTTTATCATAAACTAATGTAACTGCGTAGGGGAGAGGCAGCGATTTTCTTAACGTTGTTGCGTTTTGCTCCTTCCTTTATCGTCAATTTTTCATGAGCCCTATGCTTCGGCTTCGAGGAGTATGTAATTTAAGGGTGTAAAAAGTATATCTCGCAAATCGTAAAATCGTCTTGGTTCTTGAATTTGGTCTTGAAGACACATTGAATTTATTGGAAAAGCTGCACGTATTTTTCTTGCTGCAACAAAAAAGACAATGATCATGATGATGGATGTGAATATTGCAATTTCAAACTCCAACACTGCGTCTATGGGAGTGTATGGAGTATGCATGTTTCTCCAAAAATCAGTGAACTCTCGAGTCTTCCGCGATGTTTTTAAGGATCATGTGCTCACTGTTATGGTGTCATTTTCGAGTTTTACTTTTACAAACGACAAGATACTAAGACTGATTACATAAATTCAGAGTCGAACAGAGCACAGACATGTTTGCTCCATCAGTTGATGACGAGAAGGCAGAGGTACAGACAGAAAATATGCTTATGAATACCAAACATATACCGATGGATTATACACACTCAGTGTAAGGCTAACACTGCTGATTTTTTATTTTTCGTAGAATATGCAGATTATCACAAAAGTTCTAAGTTACCTGAACTCTAAGGACCTGCAAAACGCAAGACTGTTAAATTTTACTTTCAACGATCTTATAATGAGAAATATCGAGTTGTTCTGGGCAAAAAATGTACTGCGAGTATGCTTTAGGCCTGATGAAAATCAACTTAATAACGATGACTGGGCACAACTTAGGCTGCACAAACTAATCATGGATAACAATTGCCCCAATTATCATTTTGTAAATACAGATTTAATGCCTCCTGGAGCTGTATCGTTTTTTCAAAGTTCTATTCGCCATTACATTAAGCATCTGGAAATAACCAAATGTCACGTAACAAGTGATGTCCTCATTCACATTTTAGTTTGCATAGGCAAACAGTTGGAGCATCTGGAAATGGGAGACTTTTCAAAATTTCAAACAACACAGTCATCAATAAAAATTCAGTCCTCACCAAAATTATATTTGCCATCTCTAGTTACATTAATTCTGTCGGACCAAAATTCTGGGCCTGAGTTACCCCACAGTCTGTTGCAAGCCATATTGTTGGGATCGTTTAAACTGGAAAAGATCTGTTTACATCAATGGGGAGCCGGAACATGTCAAAAATTCACCAAACTGTTAGGATCAGTGGGCTCTAATAAATTACAAAATACCCACTACCTTGAAATTGCGTGTACAACTAGCGGAGAAAATTCGACACCAAGTCGTCATTATGGATTCCTGAAACAATTAGCCAGAATTTGCATGCCTACCCTAAGAAAGTTAAGTATTAGATTTGACAGTGATTTATGCTCAACTCTAGAAGGTTCGATTGAACATCAGCTACTGGTTGAAACCATGACCAATAGTGTGGCGAATATGATTGAAGGTGCAACTGCCACTTTGGAATGGATCGAGTTGGTCAACTGTCCTATATCTAATAATGTATTTCGAGCCGGAATTAATTCTCTACAAAATCTTCGTCATATAAATACTAGAGGATCTTTTGTCTCAAGATTAGATGATGATGCGAATCCAGTTTATGAATACTCCATAATAAATAAAAAAGTACGTCGAAGAGAGAGAAGAAGCATAACCAAAGCTAACATTGATGACACAAACATGCCATCGGACTCGGAAAATATAAGACATATTTCAGATACAATGACGAGGGTGGAGGTATACAAATTGATGTGTGCTGTATTTCTTTGTGTTGCCGTCATACATTGTTCTATACAATGGATCTTAGGTTCCTACATTGGTAACAAATTGGAGATGCTAATTTATGCAGTGATCGTTTTTTTGATATTCAAAAGCACAGAAATTTCAGACATTTGGGCAACTTCACTTTAGACGAGTAAAGAAACTTGTAAATTTACCTAGATCTTACATATTTGATATAATATTTTATTTTGAAGTGATTAAATTGGAGCTTAAATCGAAAATAAAATACAATTGAACGTTTTATCATTATAATTGACTGATCCAGCAGAGGTGACTTAAGCGGCATAAAATACTGAACGTTTAATTTAACTCACATGCTAAATATAGAAATTATAAATACAACTACGCACTAAACGAAACGGTAAATCGTTTTTACCACTACCAATACCAGAATTAAAATTAGTGACTAGTTAATCATACAATTATTATATACCTAACTTTAGAACCTTGTTTTGTAATTAGACAATTGCGCTAGCCAGGGATCTAGCTACGCAAGTTTCCATCAAAGGTAAGTTTTGTGATCTCTGTGTAGTGATTAGAGCTAAAACTTTCAAGCAATATATACTACGAGTAACTTACAACCGCCATCTACATGAGGCTATTGGTGGAATATCTATGTATAACACGATCAGAAATTTGAATAAGGATAAAGTTTTCAACATGAAATGCGTAAACATTTATACTCTATTAACCTAATCGATACCTACATTTTTGCGCAATGCTTCATTGGGGTAAAAACCAAGTATGTTCATATTTGGAAAGAACGTTGCATGTAATAGTTCCAGTAATAGTATTCGCCATGCGCCAGTGCCAATCAGTATCTTGTGAAATAAAAACACAATGTGTAGGATCATTCCAAAGCGGAAAACAATATGAGCTCTTCTTCTCCCATGTATTCCACCAAATTACTTGAATCCTAGTGATTTGCGTCGGTTATACAATTCCAATGCTGTTGGCAATGCGGAAAATAAAATTAAACCAAGAGCTGCACCTCGCAAACCTCCTGTGAAGATACAAAATAGTTTCTTTGTGTTTGTGGAAAATAGCATCTTTAATTAATGTTAAAACGGTAAGAACTGTTACCTCTCAAACCAAACACTCCGCCACACACTGCTCCTGCTGCAATGGACCCTTGGTATTTATCTTCTTTTTTTATCACAAACTATTAAAATGAAATAATTACTATAAAATTAGTTCACAGACAGTTCACAGTTCAAAATTAATTCTACAAACAACAATTTTTCAGTCGTGTCAGCTTACATCCTTAAAGTCGCACTCCAAGACTGCAAAAAGAACAGTGCCCAATAACGTTCGTTTTGCGATACGCCACGCTGTAGAGCTCAATATGACAGATTTTGAGGTAATGTTATGGAATATAGGTAAAACATTTGGTGAAAACGGGGTTTGAATTGGTGTGTGAATACGACTTGTCGAGAAAAATCCAGTAGTTAAACCCGTCAAAACGCCACCTTTTAAAATGAATGCAAACATGTAACATTGCTTTTAGAAAACACATAGAAAAATACAATACGTTCAACGTTATCAATAATACCAGTTGCTCCTACGATAAAGGATATATTTTCAGGGTGACATTCATCAGACTCAGATAGCACTTCACCAATGAAGTTATCATCCCAGAACTCTGCAGGTGTTTTGTAAAACCCTTTGAGGTCATCCTTAGCTTGCCGAATGGCTCTAAATTTAGGAGAAGCGGGTGTCAACGTCGGTTCCTCGGGGGCTTCCGCACACACCCTCATTTCGTTTTTCACACAAGAAATTAAACCCAAATGATCAAATTGCAACAACTATTTAAATTTTAAGACTCGTCATTCACTGTTCATCGTTGAAACTCACTCAGTTTTTAACCTTTTGTGTTATCAGTCTTACATTACTGCCTATGACAAAATCGTTCGGGATAAACTGTTTTGTGTGTATTAACAATTTGAAAGTCAAATGTTGTAAAACTTTAATTCAAACTCGACGTAGGTAATATTTTTCTAAATGCCGTGTTTTAGTGCTTTCACCTGATTCTTCAGAGACATGTCTATGTGAAGACGAATATATGCACACAATATGAATGTACGTACTGTGTTGGATGTTGGCTGTTTTGTTTGTTTGACAACATTTGGTTTGGATGTTTTTATTTTGCGCTGGGCAAGGGCAATGACAAAAGTGTATATTTTATATTGTTATGATTATGAAGAAGTGCGTAAAAAAGTGATAGAAAAAAACTTCACAAAATCAATTCCTTTCCAAATAACATGTACGGGTGTGATTTCGCGGCACAAAACAGTCGCGGCCTTTGTTACCCCAAACGTTGGTGTCGCCTTTGCTAGCTTGGTTTTTTGGAAGGCGATTCATGCAAACAGACGTACGTTACATACACATCTTTATGTAGCCGTTTGTATTTCCAGAAATAAATTTCGCGGGTTGAAGTAACAAACATAATTGCTCAATGCTGATAACATTAAATAACCGTTTTAAAGTTGTAGTAGCTGGAAAGTGATTGATTATGATTTACCATGTATGTAGTATATTTTATTATTATGCATTTTTCAATTAAACTGTAAACATGGAATATGTCATGCATGACTCATGACCGACAAATAAGTTGCATAATCAGCGCATACGCTGCTAGCCCTCCCGCTCCATATCCAGCACCCATGATACCACCTAAAAAGCATTAAAGAGACAGTTGGTTACTAGTTAAAGCTTGGGGGCTTTTGGATATATGAAAAAAGTATTAATATGAGTACCTGGAATACCACGTAAACCAAATGCACCTCCAGTAATAGCGCCAGCCAAGGCAGCATCAAATATTGTTCGTCTGTGACCCTTGAAGAGTATTAAAATAAATTACATTTATAATAAATGAAATTGTAGCAATTAAAATACTGGAGAACGTAAAAAATTTAATGTAATGTAATAACTTACACATTGAAAACGACATTCTAAGAAACTGTACGTAAGGGCACATCCTAATCCCTGAAGTGCAATACGAACCCATGGATTCTTCGCTCCGATCAAGAGATTTCCACTAGGAATTTTCTTCAGAAGGGGCTTTATCTGTGGATGGCTGGAAATCTCATACAGAGGTTTTGTGTTTGGCACTTTTAAAAAGTGGGCCATGGCGAAACCACCTAGGTCATTAAACAGCAAATAAAACAGCCAAAGGGGATTTTTAGTGAAATATGTCAGTACTAATTAATGCAAGCATTATTGATTATTCTGCAAGATGGATCAAAAAACTAAAAAAGCTAGCGGGACAATTACCAGTCATGCCTATAAATAAGCTGCTAATGGAATAGCATTTTTGGGCAAAGATTTCGCGTTCGTCTGGCATCGTGTCTTGGTTTTAAACTTGCAAATTTATTAGAATGTAAAGAATCTGGAATAAGACATAAGAAGAAGAATACCTTATACAGGAGATTCGACAAAAATAAAACGTATGCACGCTAATAAACTTAAAAATCCAAAAGTCATCACTTTGAATACGACCATACGACGGTTCAAACCACAAAAAAGGATGGTTTCAGCTCAGGATGTTGTCAGTATTTATCTGATAATCCCATCTCGTAACTGATGAGGATTATACTTATTTTAGTAGCATAGTGACGTTTTGCAACGCAATTATATTGGCGAGTAATGTGTACCCGAAGCGGTTATGTCTTACAAACCACAATTTATATCCAAAATTTGTTCACACATTTAATACACTTCTGTTCTATTTAGCAACATCTTAGATGTAAGAATAGTTAGTTATAAAACTACAAGAGACACTATTTACCATTACGTTACAAAATCACTTACACCGTAGAATTTGTTATAGTCAAGTGTATAGCAAAAGCATAAAAGTGGGTCATTTCATTGCAAATTTGATGTCATTCCTTCACCGCTTCGCCCTTATAAGGAGACAAAAATATTTTAATGGTAACTTTATTTACCACTAACGTAAAACGATACATATAGCTCGTTCGTTGGGTGTTTTACTCCTCCACCATTAGGGTGGTCACAGTCACACACATACTCTTTTTAGTACGTCTCATAATTTTCAACAGCTACAATTTCCGACAGTATAATCAAATACAGGCTTCAAGCACAAACTGAATGTTTACAGGGTAATCTTATGTGTGCACATTATTCATAATACCAAACTTATCCGCAAAAATTACCTTTTTACGGGGACTGATGTCAGAGAGCTACCTTAACGGAATATCTCATAATGATATTAATGGAACCGCATTTTGAGCGTGATACATGCTGCAAGAATGTATGAATCTAAGCTGATGCTATACATTGAAACGTGCGCATATAGTCCCGTTGTTTATACAGATTTGTGGGGAAACGAGTAGGTAAAGCATCCGACCACCACGGTTACTCCACAAAGGTGCACACCATGACAAGCTGTAATGATAGGAAGAGCACGTAGGTTGGTAAAGTTTGCGTGCTTCCTTGCCACTTCATTCATGGCAACATTTTCTCTGCTGAGCTCTCCACAAAATGTTCGAGTTCCTCGAACGCTGTACTCAGTTCGCTGTCTGTTCCAGAATGGAGTAGACTGCCTCAACTGCTAGGTAATACGTCTACGGAAATCGTTAGCGCTGCACCCTCTCCGTTTGATTTAAATAAATTTACTACTTTGCCCCTTGTTTTTCTTCTTGATTAGCCACAAACTCGTGCTATCATGTTCATACGATTAAACAGTTCGTTTATACATCTTTTTATGGGGGAACTCTTAGCATGGGGCTACAGATAGCCTTATTTGTGTTGTATATTTAGAGTTGCACTATTTTACTATTTTGTTATCCTTTTCAAACTTTAACGTCTGTTGTGATGAGGCAGTGACAGTACTCAATAGGGCGAGTTATATGACCACAAGTTTCGCAACTATAATATTTTACGAGTTTCAGACAAGAGCTCTGCAGCTCCTGCTCAGAGTGCCCCTGAAAGGACAAACTGTTGTAGAAAATCTGGTGCAGATTGGTTATAAAAATGTGTAGGCATTCATTTCTCCTTGCAAGTTTAATTTCCGGTAGTAGGGTGATATGAGACAGGCCTGAAGAAAGACTGTCATTATTTCCCCAACTGATTGTGAGCCCCGACAAGTTTTTTTTAAAGCTTTCGGTGTGCTACCCCAACCGACAATTTAATTCCACCCGTTGAAATGTACGTCGCTTCATGACATTGAAACGAAATAAGATAGTTGTGTGCGTGAGAGGGATCACCTGCTAACTCATCTGGTATTTTGTATTGGGAGAAGAAGAGGACGCACCGGAAACGTGTAGTTTTTGTATAGACGTGACTCAAGACAGCAAACCGAAGAAAAGGATGATTCAACCCAGTGTACACGGCCCAACTGCAAGCAATATTACGTGAGTTATGCTTAACTTTTAAATTTGTTTCGCTTTCTCTTACGAGTAGACAGTTGAAAGTCTTTTTCTACTTAAACCATGTAATTCACGAGCTCGATAGTCAGCGCAGTCCACATGGTCCTCCAAATATTTTCCCATTTATTGTCCGTAATTTTCAATGAAATGTTTTTATCCCAACATTGCAATTTCGATAGAAATGTTTTTCTCGGTCCCGCGTGCCGCTTGTAATATGTGTGCTGTCTGAAGGAGCCTCTCTGGTAATGCTAGCAGTGTGCAAGGAGCACATTAGACATTGTATCATCTATTTTAATGAAACAGCGAAAAAAGCTAATGAGTCCCTGGGGGATTTTGTATAACGAATATGAATGACTCCCGTAGTGTTCTCTGCTCAGTTGTTTGCAGCTTGCACGCACAGGAGAAACGGCTCAGCACAAAAAATGCACTCGGCATTTTTCTTACTTGTTGGAACAACTTTCTCACTTTTTGTTGTAGATTGCAAGATATTATATTGTGTATTTATTGTTGTATATTTAGGGCGCCGACTTTACGGTTACTTTTCTAAGATTTCTTTCCAAGCAATATAAATGAAGGAGTGTAAATTATTTCATACTGTTATATACCCTTAAGACCGTTGCATATACCCAGAAACAATTTCTTATTGCTTATTGTTGTTTTTCTAGGTATATTAGATATTTTATATTTAATAATAATGACACTTTTTTGGGCTGAAGAACCGTTTGAAATTGCTTTTCCTTAAACACGTACAAACTGTTGAGTGTGTCTCACATTGTACATTGAAAACGCGTATTTATGATTATAGTTGTTACGCTCAACTTTCTACCTGCAAGTGTACAAAGTTAAAGAGTGGCTAGAAGTGCTTGTTGTGTTTCAATGAACAACGAAGTTTGCGTTTGCTATCAGGTTGAAATATGCGTGCGTTAATTTTTTTGTTCGTAAAAAAAGGTCCATCCAGAAGCAAATCATTTCATTTATTGAATTAGTATAGGGTCCTTATTAAGCGTAGATATTTTTCACCGAATTTAATTAAACTCTGTTTGGTGTTTCGGGGAAAGTTATGAAATTAATTTTATCTCAAGTTTCGATTGACTACTTAGCAGTAGTAGCAGTAGTAGTAATAGTAGGGAACAGAAACCAAACAAGCAAGGACAAGGACTACAGCAAAAATAATATGATGCTGTCTTGTTTTACCAATATTTTTCATTTACTGTTCTGTTTTCCGTGTAAAGTTCATACTACTCCATAACCCCATTGTCCTGTGTTCAGTGTACAAAATAATGCTATTCGTTCGACTGACTGAAAAAGTGTGTTGTGTTGTCGTAAATAATGCCGCGACGACGCTTCGTCGACGACTCTATGTTCGGAATTTGAGCAGTGCATACACACAGCATTTACCATAAAATAACAAAACTTACTCGAAGGACTCTTGTGGAAAGTATCATTACGGAACATAATCATACTTAATAGGAAAACTTACATGTTTCCCGTTTCGTCATTACTCAAACAAGGGACAAAGAACGCCCCATTGTGCAAATAATGTAATATAATAACAAACTGAACATGGTGCTGTTTTGCTCTTTTCCGTTCGTCTTATGTCATGGCATTCACACAACCTCACTCAACTGCCGCGTTCCTTCTTTTTCTTTTCTGTATTGGATATTACTCGTTTCCCGTATAGCGCCTTTCAAACAATGATGGTGGTGAAATCCTGGTGAAATTTTAAAGAGAGAGAGAAAGGGAACAACGTTATGATTATTATGATGTAACTTTGGTGTCTAGAAAACCGGCAAAAATACACACCATCCTACGAACATCACATTTAATGCACTTGTAACTATATATGCTTGAAGCTATTTCAAAATGATATCGCCTGTCTGCCTACTACAAGCACACAACTCGCACTGGTTTGAGAACGTCTGTCTGTGAGTAGTCCTCTACGCGGTCAAAAGAAAGACGAAGGATGAAAAGTTAGTTGAAATGTTAACTAAAAGTTATGATGGTTCAAACAAAACTTTCATCTGCGACTACTACATACATATAATGTTTAAAGTTTTGCGAAAGCCAACAACACCAAAGCAAAAGGGGCCTATAATTTCTCGTAGCCAAGACCAGAAATAAAAAATATCTACTACTATTTAGGGGCAAGCTAACAAAAATGTGGCAATGGTGGTGGTACATTGTTACACAGATAAATACAGATTTGCTGTTTCGTTCCGTCGTACTTTTCTTACTCCTGCTTCCCCCGTGTCGTTTGTAAGTGCAAGAAGAGTTTTCCTCATTGGGATTTGTACGCAGAGGAAAATGTCATTTTTAATATGAAAAGTTAATGCACCCAGTTTTAGATACGCGCTGACTCTAATAGGCTAATACCAAGAACAGTAAATTGAAATACATAAAATGACCTGAGGATATTCACATTTTTATACTGTCGTTTGTGTATTCTCTGAAAAGTTAAAGCTATACTATACCATCCCATTTGCTTCTCGTCGACTTTGCTCTGTTTCTGTTTTAAGTTACAAGAGAAAAAAAAACAAACCTGATTTCAAAGTTATATTGTGTGTAGCAGTAGCATACTTTTTTTTTGTCTAGCGGCAGCCAAGGCGAAGAAGCACGATACTGCCTTTTGAAAGCCTCTTCCTCTTTTTCTCCTGCAAAAAGTTTACCAAGTTATTAAAGCAAAAAATTACTGTGTTGAGTCAACAGCACTCAGAAATGGAATCTGTTTTATTGAAAATTATTGATAAATGAAAATCTTTTCTGTAGAAGCGACTTGCTGCTGCTTCTGCTGCAGGCACCCAATAAGTGCCGAAAGCCCTTGATTACTGGAGAACGGTATCCCATATCCGCGTATTATGTAAAAATAGCGCGCTGCAGCTTTCACAAAAAGACACACACACACACACACTATTGTATGTGTAGTCATTGACGCAATTCATCCTTAGGGAGTATACGGAAGAGTATAAAAGGACGGTGACAAAAGCGGATAAAGAAGTAATGATAGCCTCGATTTTCAGTTTCATGAAAGTAAATAAACTCATAAAAATTGAATCTCTCCCTTCGTCTTATTCTTTCTTCCTGGGATAAGGGTAAGTACGTGTGCACGCTACACGGCATCACGCCATGGTAGTAAGTGAGAGGGAGAGAGAGAGATGTTGACTCTATTCAATAAAGTGTTGTTGGCGCGGGCATGAATGACTCCTTCAATGAAGTTGCCTTTTTCTACATACACATATCATTCTTCTCATCATCCTCCACATCGTGTGATCATGACGAGAGTTTTTTTTTACAAAAGGGATATATCTATCTCTCCTCGCTCTGGTAGTGTTTACCAAGATTTTCATAGAAAAAAGAAGACTACTTTGGTTGTTCACTTTCTGTGGAGTGAATTGGGCATGCTTATGTCACCAGCGCCGTATGATAAGAAGAGCGACCATCACCGTTTATTTCAATATTAACTGTACATTCTATGGCGTAACGGTACAATGAATATAAGGCACAACAAACACACATATGGGTAGAAAAAAGGTATTGGGAGTGATGTGTTCACGATGACGATGATAATGATGGTGGATATCAGTTCGTTTATTTCTTCGTGTTATGGCGCCCTATACACACTAAGAATGTAATAATATGAGCGAACATTGCCTCAAGGGCTGGAGCATCACTGCAAGAAAAGTCAATTTCCTCACTTCATCTTTCCTTTTCTCAACTGCACAGAGATATGTATGCTTCAGAAAGAGTTTTTCCTGGGAGTAGTGTGGGATACATGAGAATTCCTCTGTCGTCTCTTTTCACTTTCAAAACTCTTTCAAATAAAAAGACCAGGAGTAGTCGTGGCGGGAAAGCTGCAGTGCTAAATGTGGGACTTTTCCTTTCTATAACAGGAGAAAAAAAGTCAGTGGTTTTCAGCAGGGATTTTTAAAATGACTGGTTTCCTGTACCAGAAACATCCAAATAATGAATTCAGTGAAAAAGAGAAAATGGAGTGAAATGAAGCGTTTACATTACATACAAAGTATCTTTCATTTTGCTGCTTCTACTACTGCTTTTAGCTCTCTGCATTTCTATTCTTATGGAAAAGGCTGCTGTCGATGATGATCACTCTCTTTTTCTTCAAAAATTGTTTTCTCCCATTTTCGTTTTCTATTCACTTTAAAGGTTTAAGTGAGTTAGATTTCGGGATGTTAGGCTGTTAGTGCATGGGAAGTATCTTTACAAACAACCGACAGTATAAGCTAGTAGTAGTATAACCTACATTTTTCCCAACCGTGATAATTTTAGAATAAACCTTTCAGAAAAATTAGTAGCAATTCATGGAATGGATAAAAAATTCAGAACTGTTTTGGTGGTCCTCGTTATGAACATTTAAAAGCATAAGGTAATTTCTCTTAGGAATATGGCAGAACTTATGTGCTATGGAGCTTATATTTATACAGCATTCAAGAGTAATCATTTGGTGATTTACCGTTGTGCTGTCATGTCGTTGATTGGATTGACAGTGCCAATTAGATGGCTGTCGGCAGTAATCGCTGGAGTATTTACCGGTGGGGAATTCCCGTTTAGCAGAAACTTTGTCGAATAGGTAATTAGGCATGTATTTCTTCCATTGTGTGCATAATTTAACAAAGGGCTGACTTTCTCGGGAATACATGCTTATTTTTTATCAACATACCAGCAAGTTTGAAAGTGGTCCTATTCTCTTTTTGCAAGAGGTATTTATTAATATAATCTGATCGCCACATGCGGTAATTAAGCAAATTTTGCTAGAAGTAATACTGTTCTGCTGAAGAAGTTTTGCTGTTTCTAGTTAGGTTACAATATTTACTTTGCATATAACAGGATAAATATGTTATTTAGAGTAATAAAGTAAAGGATCCATAACCGGGAACCACAATAGAAATGGTTAGTCAAAGCAATTTGCTCCTACTGAGATAAAAACTCAGAGGGCAACATACGTGTAGGGTGAAAGTTGAGATAAAAAGGACTACCCACAGTTTAGTTTATGAGGATGAACCAGATAAAGTCGCCTCTCATTAGCAGTGTAAGTTTACATTTTCGCTCTTCTCTTTTCACGAAAGATGGGTTATTTACTTCTTTGTTATGTATTATCTTTTGAGAATCTCTTTCCAATTTTCGTCATTAAACTTCATCTATAAAAGGTCCCATTAAACTTTTAAAGTAATTATATGATACCAGCGCTTTTGATTTTTTGTTGCTGATTTTGATAACCCTGAAAGAACAAAAGTTAAAAGCAATCGGGTTTTGAAAGTGGTAAATTAGGTGACAGATTAGGAATCCACAGTTAGTAAATAATGCTATTACATTGCTAAGTTGTGCCAGCTACGCTAATACGAAGCGTGGAAAGAGAATTTCATTTATCACTTCAACAATACTAGATTCCAAAAATTTCTTTAATGTAATGGTACCTCGCCCAAAAGAACATCGGTCTCCCTTCATGTGTATTAGTGACACTAGATGATGGATCATGTAACAAAATTTGTTGCAGAATAAATATGGGATATTCCATCGGATGCGCCATGAAAAACTAAACATGACGCTGTTTTTCTTATACTGTGAAGCTAACCGTGTACGAATAAATGAGGTTTTAAATTTAATTGGTTTTAGCACAATTAGCCTTCTGGAGCAAAAATGATAATTAGGCAATGGTTACATCTACAAATATGATTAGGGTAACAAGCTGATGACTTTAAGGGACAATTTTTTCGCAAAAAGTTAATTAAATATTTAATTACATTTTAATTTAATTATCTTAAGGATTCTCCACGAGCCCAGTGAGCGACACATACATACATGCGGAATTACCCTGAAAATCTTAAAAAGTCGGAGTATACTTTGGCCGGCGGGGGGACCTTAACATAATTAACATTTAATTAACGTGCAATTAAATCGTTAATTATTTATTTATTTTTTTAGATATTTCCCCCTAAAGGCATATGCTTGTTACCCTAATCATATTTGTAAATGTCACCGTTGCCTAATTATTTAATCTTTTTGCTCCAGAACGCTAATTGTGCAAAAACAGCAACAACGTCAGTAAATTTTGTCTTATGTAAATACCATCATCACTATACACGTGAAGAGCGACAACGGTAGTGGGTAAATTGGTTCCTTTGGGGTATGTAGTCAAGTCAGTCACTTACAGTATCTTCTTTTCCATTATGTAAAAGCCAAAGGTAAAAATTGAGTGTTTTTTGTAAATGTCAAAGCTGGGTCATCAGATTGATTGATGAGAAATTTTGTCCCATTACTCTTTATACAGAAGATACAAAGAAACGGAACAACCTCACGATAGCACTTGAATTGTATTTTTCCGACGATAGGAAACCTTGCTGCAATTCTTACGAATAAAATTCAGGATGTTCTGCCATCTGCAAAACAAATGTGGTAAGAGGTAAATAACAAAGGACAAGTAAAAACCTGAGACCACACGGTAACATACTAGGAGATGGATGTCGTTTTGTGCCCATCCATCTTTACGTTGTCAATCTCAAGGTTGTTGCACACATTGCAAGAATTTTTTGTCAGGAGGACCTTCTGCAGTAGTATATCAATTTCACATTCTTCCCAGAAATGACAGTCAGCAGAAACATTATTATTAGTCAAGGGGCAACTGTTCGATTTACGTAACGGATAAACATGGCAAATGATAAAAGTAGTAAAAGTAACGGACAATATGTAACGATTACTAAAGAAATGGAATATGTCAGAACACTTTTAGTTGTAGGACAACCACAATGACATCGTGTAGGCGTGAGTCATTATTGCAAAGCTTGCGCATAAACGTCTGCATAAAGAGAAACGGAAATGAAACTCGAAGCATTTACTGAATCTGAACAAATGAATATGTAAAATAAACAAGGATGTTCATGTTTACGCATAAATTAAAGAAAAAGTGGGTGCCAGGGAGGAGTACACGGGTGACAAGGATATCAGTTGTGTCATTCATAATGATGATAAGAACGGTGATTCATTTAAAGAGCACCAACCAAACCACAGCATTTAAAATGCAACGATGCTTTTTTGGATTAATAAGTTGCTGGTTTGATAAAAACGCTATATACTGCTATATGCTGGTGCATGATTTGAAAGTAAACCCTTTCACAAATTGTGCCCATTACGTACACCTTTATTTAAACAGACAAGATATTTGCTTTCATACTTTTCATGACGTATCTTGCAAGAGAAAAACACATGAGCGTCAAGCATATCAAATCAACCACAATCACTTCATGAAGTCACATGCATTACAATAACATGCGCTGGTGATCATTACGACGTTGTAAGTGGTGAAGCTGTTGGGTAAAGAGAAAATAAAATCAATTTGACAACAGGAATGTGTAGATAATATCATTTTCGTTCGTAAACGTATTTTGACATTTACAAGCTAGAAGCATCTTCATTATAATCCAGGTAACGTGTCGTAAAGCAGTGTTTTAAGTTATATGGTCTGCTGAGGTGGAGGTGAATCTGTCAAAAAGTTAAGTAAGACTTACTGTTTACGACACGTGGCGTGTCACCTCTAACTGTCATTTAAATCAGATTCACACCAAACAAGATAAACAAAGTTGGTCGTGAAGAGATTTCGTTCGTTTCTCTTTATATTTTCTTCCTTTGCCGTATGCAATGTGCAGCAAGTTTTGGAATACAATTTTACTACAGGAGAACCCATTATTATACACATGGAGCAGTGATAAGAAAGGAAATGAGATATTACAGAAGAGTGAGATGCATAGCTTTGAAGAGAGTATATTATATAGAAGGAAAGGAAGGGCTTACTTTTTATACGAATGTTTAAGGTTGGTCGTGTGGTGTGAGCGCAGAAGAGGATGCATTGCCTAATATTAACTTTTACTGCGTGGATCCTCCTTGCTTGGAATCATTTCCTTTTGTAAATGTACAAATTCAGCTTACTTTATTTATAAGCGAGAGTGACACGTCTGTTTACGAGACAAAATAGGAGATATTATTGTATATACACTGCACCCTATACCTATATAATGAACAAAGTGTACAAAGTGAATTTGAGAAATGAGTTTATTGAGAAATTTCACAACTATGCTTTAACTTTGACTCGTGCAAATGAAGTGTCTGGATGTTTTAGTATTTGAAGTATTTCGCCTGGAAGTCACAGAATTTGCCATTACACCGTGAAACCCTACCTAGGTTTGTTTTTTTTGCTGTGGCTGTAGGAAAGAGAGCATAACTAATACGAAAATATATAGGTAATATTGTTGTTTTGCTTCCCCATTTGTGTAGGCACTGCCCGATCTATTCTTTTCTTAACTTTTTGTTCTATCATTCAAGAAATAAAGTATACGGTATACCCCTACCAAGCCTTTACAACCCGATTCAAGTAATGCATTCTTTCAAAACCGTATGGGTTCTCTCCGTAGCCTTAGCATTACTGTTGTCAAATTACTGCGAATTGTAATGGTAAAACGTGTCTGAATTACTCGCTAAGTAAAATTCTTACATTTCTGTTCCATGTACAGGAAAACGGCGGAAATTTTAGGTGTGACATAAAATACATGGCAATAGACAAGACATGTTGTATGTATTTATACATTGTACATACAAAAGAAGTTGTCTAAGACTTCAGCTGCCATTCAAACCTGATGGCGTTTCACAAGGTGCTTCTACCTTGGAATCTAATGGAGGGAATTATTGGGGAAATGACCAGAGATTTCAGCAGACACACATACTCAATATGCCTAGTAGTAGAAACATAGTGCACACTCGTATGTTGCATGCGGCATGCATTCCATTTCCATGTGCTGATATTTGAATGTTTGTCTCCTTTATTCCACTGAAATGATCTGACGAAATCTTCTGCAAGAAAATGTGTTTGTTGATGCATTCTTCTGGCTGCTGTCACTAATAACAGCGTTTCGTACCCTTCTGTCTGCTTCCTTTATGCCAAATGGCAGGGTGTGTGAGTGTGCACTCATGAATGCGGATAAGGAAGAGGAAATCGGATCATTGCATCTACGAGATCCTGTTTTTATTACTATTGCAATAGCTCTGCTACGACTCAGAAGGAAAAATAAATAAATATGTACTACTACCCCGTTACTGCCGCATTACACGGGAAGCAAATGTAACCCTTCCTACTATTTCTGCCTAAGAAAGAAGAAATCATACTACCATTTTGAATCTCTCTCTCTCTCTCTCTACGAACGAACTGTCTCACTTTCACTACCTTAAACTGACCAGAATTTTGGTTTCCTCTGGTCTATACTCCCATTGCTGGAGCTTACTGGTTAGCTACTTGGGGAAGTTTCCATTTTAACATTGCCTTTTCACGTTCATTTTTAGAAGAGAGCTCGGTGGAAAAACTACTTCTGTCCATCCATAGAATTTCACAAAGATGCCGGATTCATTCATCTGAAAGCTATTAGGCATTATGTTGAGGTGGTCTGGTCATTCTAAAAGAATACAAACAAAAATGGTGTGCTCGTGTGTGCGACCGTGCGCCTACAGCTTCCCGTTTGGAAAGCATTTTGGCTGTTGTAGTGACGTGAAGTACCTACTCAGCTCTGCGAATAGACACACACACGCACGCATACTTTGTACTAATACTTTCGTGGTAGTGTATACACAGCCTGACCGCAGTTGTATTTATGTTCACCAATGCACATTTTCTTCACTTATTGAGAAAGATGTATTATTTCCAAATCTATCCATCCGTAGAAAATGCGTCAACTCGGTTTCATGTTGTGTGGATGGTGTCTTTGCTCAAAGGAAAACTACCGTACTGTCGTGTAATTTGAAAGGTTTGTGGGCTTAATGTTCAGTAATAGCTGTAACCATTCAAATAAATGACTATTACGCAGGGATAGGAGAAATACAAGTAGCACTTCTATTAGACTATGAAATTAAGAATTGGGCACACAGCATGCGGTAGGTAGTATAAAATCTATTGAACATTCACATTCAACTTTGTAGTAATCATCAACATTTCACCATTAAAATTTCAACAGTAATGCTAGTGAAGGGCATTAGCGATAAACATAGGCGTCGACTGGTATGAATGTGAATCCATTTAAAACTAATCCAGAAAAATGATCGAATGGGTTACCATTCTTACTATCAGTGGTGCCTGCCGTTGTTAAGTGTTTGCACAACGTCAACGAGATATAAAAAGAAAACTTGATAAGTAGGAATGAAAGAATGTCAAAAAGTGGTTCATTGATGCCACATTCGTTTGATCACTGTCAACAGAAATCCTTATTAAAAATGTGCTGATCTGGGTTTAAATGAAGGTATAATTTGCTGTTTACTTACAGTCACACAACTGGTGATCAGGCAAATAAACTGTGTCTCCAAAACCTAGTTTTAAAAGTTAGGCAGGTATGGAAGATGATGAGCGGGGGCCAATCAGTTAAACTGCAACGCTTATACGCAAACAACTGCATTTCTTTCTTTGAACATGTTCACATTTAGTGATATATCACAATAATACATATATGGTAATGTAAGATGATGAGCGGGGGCCAATCAGTTAAACTGCAACGCTTATACGCAAACAACTGCATTTCTTTCTTTGAACATGTTCACATTTAGTGATATATCACAATAATACATATATGGTACATTACTATATGCTATTTGGTATAAGAAAATGCTTTCCCCTTGATTTACCTTACTACCGGTGAAAGTCGAAAATGCAGTCACGTCAAAGTAACCGATGCAGTGGTTATCAATTGACAAAACCAGATTTTCAGAAAGAATTCTGGAGCTGTGTGGTGTTTACTCAACAGACGTAAGTAAACAAAACAAATAGGTTAATAGATAGGCTGCTTGCTTGCAGCGTAGTGAAGTAGAAGTTTTTGCCATTTAAACTGAGAAAATTTTAAAAACAATTCTTGCGTTTACCAGTCTTTCCCAACTTCGAATGTCTTGTATGATTTGCCATGCTTGAAAAATGACATGGTGGAGATGCTAGGGCATTATTGATTAAATACATTTTAGAATGCGCTGTGTCATACAAGTAGATGTATGAAAAACCAAGATGCTGTAGTTTTCCTGTGCTTCCGTATAGACCAATGCATTTAGTTGGTTTTATATCAATCAAGTGTAGTTAAGTGGGTAGTGATACAGTAGAGATTCATATCGCCAGCCAACATTGTTTTGTACAAAGTGTTTGTCTTGTAAAATTACACGTGCGTCTATTAAACTTAAAAGGTATCAACTAGTAAGCTCAATTTACTGTATAATACTACACGATGCGGAGAGTATATTCCGTGATAAAAACTTGTAAAACAGAAGCAAACCTTGAAAACCTGTTTTGATACGGGTGAGTTGCTCTTGGTCGGGTGGTTCCACTAAAAAACATTAATTGGATTTGCATGGAAAGAAACGGAAATATGTAAAGGAAAAGAGAAAGAAAATGTTTGCAGAGACACACACAAGTCTTAGTCTTTGAGTAACTTTCTCTCCTTTTCATGCATCAGTAAGATTTTACAATGAGCCATGAACCCATTAGTGCCTCTGCTTTCTGGACAAAGATCAGGGACTATTGTCTGGAAGGATTTTCCCTTTGACTAGACATTTACCACTACCGCTGTATTCTATACACATCTAACTGTGCGAGCTTGTGTGTTCAGCCCGCTACACAAAAAAGACACGTTGAAAGGAGTCTTTTTTACAAACTAAATATGAATGGTTGCAAGTTGAACGAATGAATAGGAAGCTGAAAAGTTTTGGTCTGCCGTTGCCACATCCATTGAAGTTGCATAAAAGATATCGCAAGTAAAGTTTTTCCTGGGAAAATCTGTTTCTCTGTTGTATAAAAACCACATTTATTGGGACCGACATTAGTCCACAGTTAATTCCTGTCAACATTAACTTAATTTTTTTCAAACCTCCTTGTTTACATGTGGTTAACAAATTTTTGTGGAAGAAAAAAAATGGTGGAATGGTATTGCCTTTTGAAAGTATGCTACCGCTATAAACATCACAAATAGGACAAAACACCAACAATTTTTAGAAATGGCTGTCTGTCCAAATGAATCCACATTTTTTGATACCGTAGATTTTTGCCTGCATGTTTTCTTGATACCGCATATAATCGTTTCAGCGAATATTTTAAGTATCAAAAAATGTGAACCATAAATAACGTCATACACCACTACCGTTGTTGTTTCCCAAAAAAGATTACTTTTGTGAAAATTCCACAAAAGCCATGAAACAAAATAGCTTTATGTGATATCGACTTTCATGTTATGTCACCCACTAACTAAACACATAGTCAGGTACATTATATACCATCAAGCCCATCGCATATTAAAAATATTTTATGCAAAAAGCAAAATAATGTTCTGAGTAATACCATAAAATATAAAGGAGGTATTGAGCCAAAAATGCCTTTTACTTTTTATTTGGTTGGCTGGATAACTGGATTTAATACTGCCATCCATTTTTCCATACCACCATCATCACCACCACCGCCACCAGCCTTTCTCTATACGACGACGACGACAACAACAACAACAGCTTCTTTTCAAAATGCTGTTTGAATTACATGCACAAAGCACTGACTGTTGTGAGACAACGCGCAAACACACACACACACACACACGCACACATACTTATATAAGACCACACAACAGACACACAATTCATAAAGCATCTTTTTCCATATCTTTCTCTTTTGCTACGTTTGTAACATTTGCTTTGATGTTTACATTTGCACATTACAGTCAACAGTCCACCCAACACATGGTACATGTTATGAGGATCATACGCCAGATAGAAAGGCTGATGGGATCAAAAACGGCCATCCAACCAAGTTAAGCCATGTCGGTATCAGTATGCCAACATTCTCATCTCACAGCCAGCATATAACAAGTCTCTCCAGTGTTTCATGAAGGAATGTAAAGCGTACTTTCACAACAAAAATATGGTGTACACTAAAATGTCCATACCTTATGCTGGTCCTCCCTTGTTCTCTTTTGGTATTGCATCTATTTTTTGTGAGAAAAGTGCCATAGTCATAATTCTTTTGCATATTGCATTCATACTTGAGCGGGAAGTGTAGTGGAAAGCAAAAACATGGGCGAGCGGGTGGGTGAACAAGTAAAAGTTTTTGTGTGTGCCCAACTTATCGTATGTAGTAATAGTAGTAGTAGTAGTAGTAGTAGTAGTAGTAGTAGTAGTAGTAGTAGTAGTATTAGTGGTAGTGGCAGTCCTTGCTTCTTTTTCACATGCATAAATTGTATTTTCCCCAGACTCGTCACTCAAATAGTTTCGTGTTCCCACGCTTCTACTTTTCCAGCTCTTTGATGAAAACAACCTTCCTCCCTTTCACCAAGGCTATTTTGTATTTTCCATTTCTGTCAAAGTTGGCTTTCAAAGAAGACGAAGAAAAAAAGAAAGGCAACCAGAGTGAGGGTTTCTTCTTTCTTCGTTTGTAAGTCATTTTGGCAACGCGAGAAGGCGGACATTACTATTTTTTCTTAAGAAAAAAAGAAGGAGAGAAAATGTTTGCTGAAGGAAAGTAAAAGTGAGGGATATACAAATACAAGGTTAAAGAATTTTCCTGGTTCATATTTATATTTATAAAAAGCATCCACCATTTGTATGTACTCGTACACTCTATATAAATATATATAAGCAGCAAGTTTTCTTTGAAATACTGACTGAATTTCTTACATATCGTCATACACTGAAAAGAGAAATAATATTGCATACCTTTAGTGAATGATTGTAAAACTATAAAATATGTGTACAGATAGGGTACGTAGGTGAGCAAGTAGGTAAACATATGTGTGCGTAGACTCTCTCGGTGCATTCCTCCACGTTGTTATATTTTCAAAGTAAACTTTTCATGTGGTTACTGGCTATTGGCTTATTAAAATGGAAAAAATACCTGACTTTTTTCAACGTACTCCGCATGAACTTGGGTACATTCATGCAGAGAAGATATTTTGGACGTTCTCGTGTACAACCAAAACCATACGTGTCTCCTCTAGCCTAACCGTAAAGCTATAACCACGGCGTAGGAAGTTGTATAAATACTCGCGCGCATTTTTGTATAAAAAATATAGGCACGTATCTGTCCCTGTCTTGTTTACCTCATATGCATCATCTTGTGCATGTTTGCATGTGGCGCGCTGAAATAACGAACTACAAAAAAATGACTTACGTGAATAATGCTGCAGCATATTCAAAGATGGTTAGATTTATAGAAAGAAAATTGCTTGATTGAACTCTCAAAATGTGAAGTACGGCAGTTGAGGGTTGAGGTACAAGTAGCAAATCTCCTTTTGAGCCCGTTCTTTCTCGCATGATCCCTCTTTAACTGGAGAGGGAAAAATTGACTTTCATTCCTGCCTTTTCTTTCCGTTTTTTTACTTTCCTTTTTTACCAACTTCCGTTACCTCTTTCAATTTCTATTGCTGGTGTGCGGTGCAGTGCAGGTTGTTTAGAGATGTATGATGACTTATATGTCTGTATACTTTCCAAAGAGGTTTTCATCCATCCGGGAAGAATAAAGCTTGTGATTTAGTTGAATGCTGCTTTTTTCGCATGTGCATGATACAAAATTGTTTCGAAAAGAAACAGGCTCGATTTAGCTATTTACTGGTGTACCTGCTTCTCCCTCCCTCTCTCCTCTGTGTAACAACAATAACAAAAAGCAATTGCGAAGGAAGCCAAGTCAGAGAGCACAGGTTTTCGTATTCCCAGGAGACATCCAAAGAAGGACAGCACGCATTCATAATGTGTACAATGTAATGTACTCACAGCGGTAGTAGTGGTACTAGCGCCCGTTACACCAGAAGGCTTTCACTTACATGGCATACATCAAGTTTTTTTTATTCCGAGTAAACTACAATGAAACATATTGTGCTTTGCACATTACAGGTACTGCCACCGGTGTAGATGTTACCTAGTACATAATAAAACAGCGTAGTAGCCATTTTCATCGTGCACACACACAGCCTTCTGTTCAGAGTTAAACTTTTTGAAATTGTGAGATTGCTTGATAGACAAGGGAATAACAAATCGAATTAGCTATTAAATATTCACAGGCCAGACCAATTTGGTGCTTCTTGGATTTTTCCCATTGCAGACAAAATGATATACGCGTGGAAGAACGGAAGACGTGTGTATGTGTGTGTGTACTTGGGAAGGAAGAGAGGGCGCGGGAAAAGTGTGCATGTTGAGGTGTTGCGACTAATACCAGCGTAAATACTATTTTTATATGCAACTTTACTTAGGCGGAGATTCGTATAATATGTATGTGTGTGTATTCTACGAACTTCTCCTGCGACTACGTGTATTACCCACCCTTATCTTTTTACCTGAAAAGTAAATGAATGCCTGGTTTGAATATTGGTAGCTCACACCTGGAAATGGTTTTGTGCACTGAAAAGTGGAACGAGTGGAGGTGGAGATGTATTTGTGTGTAGATGTATGTATGCCTATTTTTACCTGTCTTTTCGTTCTCATTTTCTACATCTTATCTCCCCCATTTCCTTCTCCCTTTCATCCAACCATTACAGTTACATTGCATTAGTAATTGCAGTTTAGGAGGATGAAGCAACTAGAATGCTACACTATACGGGGAAAATTGGGTACATATGTGGTAGTGGTGGTGGTGGCGGCGGCAGCGGTAGCTTACAGCAGAGGTGGAAAATTTCAGGTTCGACGTGTGTTCTTCCCTTCTTTTTTTCCCTTTACTGAGGCTGTACTCTGCCTCTCCGCCAAAGCTCTCGAGCGTCTTGATGATTTTCCCAAAAGTAAATCGTTCAAGCGCGTCTCACATCTCTCACAGTAGTAGATCCATTCCATTTCCGTGTGTAGCCTGCTACTCCCAGCTGTGGTACCTGCCGTAGGAAAGGTTGAAGAAGAATTATACAGAGAAACATTAGTCCTACAACAAATCCGCTAAGAGCTGAGCGGAAAAATACGAGAAAAAAAACTCGCTGCTATACACAGCCTATTTTCTTTCCATTTCATGCTTAGAATCTACATTCAAAATTCATAAGCACTCGTTTCTTCCTCTGTTAGCTTCTTCCCTCTTTTAACGAAATAGCTACCAAAATTTTGCGGAGAAACGTTTGGCTTTCTCTTTCCATCTCCTCTAACTCTCTCTCTCCCAAGCTTTTTTTACTTGTTTCCGTTTGCCTTTTATTTTGTTTTGATCTTTTTGCAAGCTTGTCTTGTTGTTGGATGATGTGTACATCGTGAACTATGTGATGGTTTTATTTTTATTTTAGACGCGGAAATGTGTGGTGGGGGTGGTACCCGCCAACACAACAGCGCTGCTTTCTGGTTTTCTCTTATGTGGTTAATATGGTTTTCCTTCAAGCCAACCTGCTTCCGCTTCGGCATTCCTTGATCTTATTAAGCAATTTCAAAAGCTACGCTTTAAACCTCTGGCTATTCGTGTGTAAATGACATGGAAAGATGCTTTGCGAACTTGACGCGCTATTTGTACTCTTCATTTATAGGCAGCAAAATTATTAATGAATCCAAAAATGATTTTACTCTGGCAGTTTTATTTACCGTTGTCGGATACCTGTCAAAAGAACAATGTTTGATAGTTGTGGTTATGTAGGAAGCTCTCTCGATGGAATTATTAAAACGGGAATTTCAGAGAAAGCATGAACACGGAACAGACAATATATATATATGATGAATTTCTAAATCAAAGGCTTTAAGTAAGTTTTCATTATTCTTTGATTCAGATGGCGGATGGTATTTTCCTAGAGGCTGAGAGAGATTAAATGAAATCTCAATAAACAAAATGGGAAGGATTCACGCATACGGAAATCTTCATGGGGAATCATGTCGTCAGGTGGAGCATATCAGAAAAATGTCATTTCTCATACTGATTTTAGTATTTGATTGCTGCTGTCTGGTGTCTGATGTACAAAGTTTGGATACAAGTAAGTACAGACCCGGGAATTTTAAATACTGTTTGTGTACTCGTGTAAAGCAGAAACTGCTTTAATCTTGTTTTATTGGAAAATAATAAAATTATTTGTATGAAGCAAGGCTTTACGACCACGAGGGGGAAAGTAGTATGTAAGCATTTGTTTTTTACTCATAGATCAATGTACCGGTCCATTAGGAATGGAAACGGGAGAAATTTTAGACAGTGACATAACAGCTTCAAGTTCTTACGATGCGGGAAACGTGGGACCACAAAATGGGAGGTAAGTTTAATTGCAAATGGCATTAGTTACAGCAGCAAGCAAGATGGATAACCGAAAAGTTGTTCGGTTCTTGTTTTAGCTTCAATTTTCATAATTCTGTTGGCATGTCCCGACGCATCCTACCCATATTATCCATTCATGCCTATGAGGTAAATCCACGGTTAAATATCCCCACACACCAACAACATGTCCAACTTTTGCGAGTTAGAAGTAAGCTTTCCCTTCTCAATTGTCAGATTTGCCATTCTCCAAATGAGGGAAGTGAAACCCACAGAATATTGCGATTCTAAATTCCTGTCATGTCAATTTTGTCAGAATTAGTGATCCTAGCAAGCAGCGTCAGAGTGGTAGTAACTAGTAACTGTACTAGGAAGCCGAAACTGTTAATGGCAAGTGCTGCGCCAGTTGTTTATTATGCGTGGTTCTTCCCGAATAAGAATGGTAGATTTAGGTTCTCGGCGTGTACATTCACAACTTCACCGTTAAACTATATATACGATTCCACACCAAAATGAGTATTGTCTGGAAAATGTTAAATTTTCAGAGTTCGCATGGAGAAGCAAGGTGGTGCGTGGTGCCCTAAAAATTCAGTCACGTCAGAAGCTTCGGAGTGGCTTCAGGTAGGTGAAACAGCAGCACATTCTATATTATCGCTTGTGTGCATTATACTGCATTTCTGTTTTCCGTTTATATCTACAAAATTCACACTACTGTCTGTGGGAGTCAGTCTTGTTGTATCAGAAAAAAACGTACGATCCGTCAGATCAGAACAAGCCCACTAACATGCCTAAATCACCTCTCCATAATACAAGATGATGGTTACACATACCACAACGAGAATGCTAAACTTGTTTTGTTTGTTAATTAGATTGATCTGCACACTCCCCACGTGATCACTGCTACCGAAGTACAAGGCAGGTTCGGAAATGGACAAGGATTGGAGTACACCGAGTCATACCTAGTTTCGTATTGGAGACCCAACGTTAATAAGTGGATACGCTATAGAGATCTTAATGGCACCGAGGTAAATGGAAATCCAGCTGTATGCCCCTGCTACCGGGGCTGCTCAAGTTCTTGTTATTAACCTGCTAATTAATGCTTGCCAGATCTTAATTACTTGTCTCAAAACCTTCCCCAAAAGAAAATGTGATTACATCTTCACACAAATGAACAAATTTTACATTGAGACTGTACTAACTACCTTATATCTCGATAGATTTATGGAGCTCACTTTTATAGACCTTCAAAAAACAACTTTTGTTTCAATTTGTACATTTGCTCTACATCTTGCGTGACAAATGTCAATATGATAGCATACAGCCTTCCGGAAAATGAAGCCCCGACTACATTTTTTCTCTCTCACACACACAAGCTATACTGAACTTTTCCAGTGGCAGTATAGTCGGTAGTCGTCTATTCGAAATGTGTTACAAAAAGTCAGAAAGTTTGAACGGCATGGAACGTTTTTTGTTTAACCTCGTTTCAGATTCTTAAAGGAAATATCAATACATATCTTCCCGTGAAAAGTACTTTGGATCCGCCTGTAATTGCGTCAAAACTGCGGATCATGCCCCACTCAAACTATCGACGGACAGTGTGCATGAGAGCAGAGATTTATGGCTGCCCTTTGCGAGGTAAGTCTTATAATAATAACATGAGCAGTTTTCTACCTCCAGTTTGCAAACTTTTTTTCTCTCAAGTCGTTACTTTATACGCTTTTTGTTGTCGTAATATCTAATGTATTTTTTTTTCGCTGCGTGTATCCATCCATTTTTCGGATGAGCATGAAATAATAAAAACGCCATATTGTAAATCTGCTTAATAGTACTTTGTTTGGAAACCGAACTCCAAAAAATGTTTACTATATGTGTAGAGATATGAGCGTTACGAAACGAAAGTATACAACAACGGCCAACATGGGATAGAAAGAATATCTAGGTACATGTAATAATATGCATGCACGTATGCCTTGTAGTTTTTAAGCCAAGACAGTATTGATGATATTATGTTGGCACTAAATAAACGTACTTTATTTCCTGAAACCGGTTCCAGTGACATAGAAATGGAGCCTTTCTTCTCACATTTCCCTTATTTTCCGTACCAAAGTCAATGAGCAGTTTCTCTTACCCAGAAAGTTCCTTATTGTTTCGTGGTACCATTTTGGTTTCCGTTCTTTCCGGATTGGCAACTGATATTACCAATTTGAAATTACTTTCTCTCCTCCGCTCTCCTCCTCTACTATCTATATTGAATCCGGTTCTTTCTTACGTCCTATTATCTTCATCTCCTTTCTTGGATTCGTGTGGCACACGTATACTTCCCACAAGGTATAATAATACCTCTGCTACGCTCATGCACCGTGTACAGGAGACTTGGGCCAACGACAATATAAACCTGTGTGGAAGCATCTTAAAATGATGAAATTGGTTAGCCATATAGTACGGTAGGAAGTATATGAAACTATTATAACCGTCTTACGCAGCTTCTGCTTTTTGTGTTTGCCCTAAGCTCATATTAACGTGGGTTTATTACGGTTTCCCATTAAACTGAAAGCAGAAATGGTGCAGGACTACACCGTTACTGCTGCTGGTGGTGGTATGCGTTGACTACTAGGATGCTACCTGCTTTAGCACTGTTTGGAAGATAGACTATTGTTTTGTATGTGTGCATCATCCGTCCCCCACGTCTCTCCTGAGTAATATACAATAACAGCGCCATTGTTTCAATTCTTCAGTAACGTTCCCTTCTGCCCTGGGTCGTTACTTATTCAGTTTTTCATCTCGGGAAAGGGAGGAAAGTTGAGTGCCAACTCGTGCTCTCATTACGACTGTCTTATCTATCGTAAATTAAGATAGAATGTTATAAGACAGAGGGAGAGTGGAAGAAGGCAGAAGTTCGAGTGTGGAGAAGATGTGTTAATGCAGAAACATTTTAGGGAACGTTTGTTCTCTTATTGTCTTTCCGTCTTTTCTGCAATGAAATAGAAGATGGTGAGAGTAAGTTCAGAGAAAATCTGAGATCTATGGGAGGTTGTTGTATATTGTACAGCTCAGAGGTACCGCGTGTGTGTATGTGTGTTAAAGACGACGAAAACGTCTGTTTTGTTGGTGTTGGTACCACTTGCGAAAAAGAGAAAGATGCTGTGCTTTAAATTGTAAATCTAAACTAGGCCGAGAAAATATCATTATTCCTCCTACGGAAAGTGAAATACGGCCGTAATAAGCCTTTTTCATTATGAAACTTTCCCGCATGTTCATATCTTTGCCATGTATTGTCCATTTTAGACTACCAATTTAGCTTTACCTGCATGCTGAAACATAATGCATAACCAAACGGCGAGGTGGTTGCATTGAAAAGAGGGGTCGAACAATGAAAAGTATTGAACGCACAACTCCAGTCCGTCCGTCAGCTTGCGATGACTACTAGCCGAGGCTGGATCATGTTTAAGCTTTCTTTTGCTTATGCCGAGTTTCAACTTCAACTCGTTTGCCATTGGTGAAAAATGGAAAGAATTTGGATGGGTGATTAAGGTGATGCAAAAAATAAATAGACAATGGGATTAGCTGTAATAAGTAGTTCTTTATTGTCATAAATGACTCCATCTGACACCAAGTACTTTCAATGGGTTGACAAGTGAAATACAACTGCCAAAGGTATATATATGTAGGTAATATTACCGCAGGCAATTTAGACTTAGAAATACAGTAACTATATGTATTTGACTTGATTGATTTATCGTCTTGCATTATCAGAGAATTGCTTTTCATAATATGACATTTTATACCCTATATTTACTAAGAATCAGTCATGATACAATTTACAAAAACATTGACTTTATACAAACTAAAGGCAACACAACGTAATATATGTTGTGTAGGTATTGAAGAGATAACACAAGGGATATAGAAGAACACAGGGTGGGAAGAAGAACACAGGGTGGGATATAGAAGAACACGGGGTTGGATATAGAAGAACATAAGGTTGGATTTAAATACCTGTAGAATTCAATGAATATTTCACTTCCAATATAAAATGTAACAATAAATTAAACCAATTTAAATTTAATTTCCTTATCATAACATAATTAGCATTAACAGTAACAGCACATGTATATTATAATATATAGAGTAAATGATAAATAATATCCTTTATCTAAGTACATAAATATAATATATATGTAGTCCCTGTAGACCACTGATTGTAACATTACCAGTGCGACGACAACTAAGTACCCTACTAGTTATTTACAGTACGTTCCTCTTCCGTTTTGCCAAACCGATGCGTTAATACGCTTCCCTTAGAAAAAAAACAAAGTATTAGTACTTATAATGGCATCATCAAACGATTGAGGTATGAAACCGGCTTCTGTCACTTCTTCATTCATTATTGGATTAATTACCTCTGCTAAGGACACTTTCTACATAATACGTATACTTCTTCATTGTGCTCCATGCCGTTCCCCTCTTTCTCGTTCTCCTCTAAAAGGTTTCATGCTTTCTAATCTTTCCAACCTTTTCCTCATGGTGTCAGCGTTCGGCTCCTGTCCCATAATGTCGTTCGTGCCAGGCCAATTGAACGGCCCTGGTACAGTTGGTACAGTTTCGGCGGGCGGTTGATACAAACTGAGGGGAGAGTTTAAATCTACATCGGTTGCTTCCCGATTTCTTGATACCCGATTGGTAAGTAATCTTTCAAAACCTCGTGGGCCGCTCCCATAAGTTCTTTTGCCAGAAGGCGCTGTTGGTTGGGGTTGTTGTTGTTGTCCATCTAGGCTGACCAGTCGATCCAAAAAGTTAAAAGGGGTGGCGGGGGTATGTTCAAAAGGTTTTGGCGTAGAAAGCATTGGTTTTTGTACACGATGTTGTTGAACCGGGTTGGTGATCATATTTTGTAATGCGGGATGCGTCATTTGGGACGGTTGCGGGGTTATGGTGGTTATGATTGCGGTGCTCATAACATCCAACACTGGCGTGTTGATTGGAGTTTCCGGTTGGAAATGGGTAAGTACCTCAGTCTTATTCTTTGGAGTCTTTCGTTTC
>JAHZNE010000588.1:0-13651 GCA_027744055.1 Callyntrura sp. NNG-2020
ATATTAACCATGTTTCGCAACACGGCATTACAATAATTAACTTTTAATACCTTATGTGCTATATCCACAATTCCACCAGCTATCATACATTATTCTATAATTATTTTGAAAGTTGCCTTACAAGAGATAGGTACCTTTAACATACAAATGCTTCATGCATTCAAAGAGTTTAAAATGTAAAATATTTAGTATATTATTTTTTACTTGATGAAATCCTAAGGCCAAATTAAATCCCCATATTTTTCTACTGGACCATGAGCTTACTTACCAATATTCAGCCCCAACTCATCTCGCTCATTCAAGACAAACGTACGTTACATATTATAAGCCGTTTTATAATGGTTCATTTAACTTTTTCATTATAAATTATTGATGACGCAGAATTACTTATAGTAAAACTTAAAAAATGGTGGCAGCCCTTTCCAAATACAAGACAAAAACTACGAAATATGATGTTGTTGGTTTTATGTTGTAGGTTCTTGTTAGATTTAAAAAAAGGAAGGCAAACTAATATACAAATGAATTGACTTAAGGAAGTATTTAAATATTTAAATACACAGCAACTGAAAAACTGTTTCTATCTAAAGTTCCAACATTTAAAATAAGTTTTAGAACAATAGGTACGATACTGTTATAGTTTTATTGCTTTCATGAAGCTAATGTACAGTCTACCATTAGGTGATAAAATCCTTTACTGACATCAAAGCATTCACAGTGTACGTTAGCATGTCATCAAAATAGTGTATTTGCAAAACCTCATTCACAATCCCCACTTCCACGACCGGAAGCGCGTGAGGTTTAATACTCCGCATAACTCGAATCATCACAGTCCTATCCCAACGAAAACCTACTTCTTCCTTCCATCGATGCAGCGTATTCTGCGAGACATTATTTAGAAGGCAACGCAGTTTAATAACTAAAAATATTCCACTGAAGCAAGATGCGGCAGTGCCAACACCCATCAGTAGCAACGACGGATTCCTAAGAAATCCACCAATATAACTACTTATCAAGTTGATTTCAACAGTGATCCCACCAATCATTAAACAACTGGAGACCCATATTTTGTCGAATCGATTAAACCACTTTCTACATTCCCTAACTCTTTGTACAAGGATATTGCTTTAGGGGTAGCTGGCTGTAGTGACAATATTTTCTCCAGGTTAATAAATGTGGCAAAGGTGATGAGTCCCACTAGATTAACGGTTCGCATAATGACGAGAGTCGGTTGAATTGCCAGAAGTTGAATGACGCAACGCATTATGAGTGCAATTGGATGGTGAATTCAGGCAGCCACCAAATGCATGAGAGGTTCAGCAGTATCCCGAAGTAGAAATTCTTTTTTTTTGTGGAAAAAATATGATCCAGCAATATAGTTAGAATGTAAATCGGATCACAATTACAAAGCACGGCAGTCACGATTAAACAGTTGAGCAAAATTGTGTTGATGACAGTACGTTGAACGATAAGTAGTCCCAGTGTATCCTTTTTAGGGCACAAAACGTCTTTGTATTTTGCATATGCTGGTATTACAATTTTTTGTTAGTTCCACCAGATAATACCGTAAATGTCACACTAATTGTTTTTAAAACGTGCTCAATTTTAGGAAAGTATGAAACGTTTTTAAAAGCTCTAATGTATACAATTTAAAAAATATTTTTTGCAGTATATCGAAAAATAACTTTAACCACAAAATGCCAATTATATACTGATTTTGTGAATAATTGTACTACTAGGTAAATATCTACAACCATCGTTTGAAGCATCTAATTATCAGTTTATTTAAGTGATTTAACATAATATTGAGGAAAATTAAATATGATGTCTGCATTTATATTTATGGAAATAATACGATATTTAGAATAGAACTAAATGATAATCAGGACTTTCCTAAATAACACTAAAATTTGGTTAATGCATCGTTGCGACGGTATCCTTAAACATGTCTAATTATTGTAAAAGTTAGTGAGCTCTGGACTAATTAGTGCACGTTAAATTCTGAGTGATTATTGCATTTACAAATAGCCAAGACATACGAGTAAATAACTGAGTGAGTCATCTAAAATATGTATTGAAAGATGAAAACAAATTAAACTAAATTGCATTCTAAATAAAATTCTTCCACAAATGCTTAGCAAATACAATTGTCCAATTAAGTGTTAATATGTACAACTACTTAGTAAACTCGTTTACGTCATTTTACGCGAGGAGATGAATGGTAATCAGTCTGATACCTATATATTTGGGGAAAAGTATTATAATTTACAATTAAAGCGTTATCTCATAAATTCTTGCATTGCCATAAGCACATTCACAGTATATGCAAGCATGGCTTCAAAGTAGTTAATTTGCAGCGCCCCGTTTACAACCCCCACTTCCAAAACCGGAATTGCGCGAGGTTTGAGACTCCCAATTACTCTTACCAACACAACCCCATCCCACCGGAGACCCGCCTGTTCTTTCCACCGATGTATGGTGTTTTGCGAAAGGGTATTAATGTAACAAAATAACTTGATAATTAAAAATATAATACTGAGGGACGGTATAGCTGCTCCAATGCCCACCAGCAAAAGGCCAGGGTTGTTAAGCATTATACCAATAGAGATGCTTACCAAACTGACCTCAAACGTCAGTCCTCCCAACGTCAGGCAACAAGAGGTCCCTATTTTGTCGAACATGTATAACCAACTTCTGTATATGCTGAGCTGTTTAAACAGTGACACTGCAGCTGCAGTTGGTTGCTGTCGCAATAAAATTTTCTCCAGGTTAATATATGTTGCGGTGGTAGTAAACCCAAGGATGCACAATGTGCGTGTAATAACGAGGGTCGGTTGTATCGAGAGGAGTTGAAGGCCAAAGCGGATTATGATCATGAGAGGGTGATGAAGCCAAGAAACAAGCAAATGAATGATGTACACAATGGTGGCCGGGGTGGACGATTGCGACTGTGCGGAAAATTTGTTATTCAACAAAATAAAAGCAACGTATATTGGATCCCAATCACAGAAAACAGCAATTGCTACGAAAACAGTGAACGAAATTGTGGTGAACAGAACAAATGTAAGGACAAGCGATCCAAGCTTATCTCGGTGACGTTTTGAATCTGCAACATGACCTTTGGCATGAAGACCCTGACTTTTCTGGCATTTTTGTAACCATATATCCTCCATTTCGTAACACCAGTTACAATGATTTACCAAAAGGGGTAATAAGATGTAGAATGAAAGCTGCATTCCTATGGATGCCACAACCAGTATCAGAGAAACCGTGCCCACGAAAACTTGTTCCGTTCGAAATAAGGTTCCGCGATGCGGATAAGCTAGGCAAAAAGTGGCGAAAAGAAATAGTGACTTGACAACTTGAAATGCCAGAAGCTTTCCAATTTTTGAAGGAAACTGGTGACTGTTTAGGTGCCATTTCTTCTTTGAAGGTACCCAACGTACTGGATATTTGAAGGGGGCCCAGTTGCTGAATGTTTGGTGAAGATTAATTCCCCTTAGTGTCAGAGATGATGGCATTATTAGTGTTTTACATAATTTGTAATAATATTTAAGATATTGTTGTCACGATTGATAGAAACCTCATGACTGTAGGAACCCAAAGGACAAAGAGATATCTTTACATAACTCGGATATCTAACATTTTCACCTAGTGAGGGAAAAGGAAATGCCACCCTCCGCCGGCTGTGAGGCTATAGCCCTGCGTAGATGCTGAAAATTACGGTTGAGTGAGTTGACAACTCAAATCGCGGGTTATGTTATTATCCTCCAATTCTTTTCCTGAACGTCTTTGAAACTGAAAAAATATCAAGTGATGATGATGCTACAAGATAACAAAAGTCAATTTTTTTGCGTAATATTAATTACTTTTAGCACATTTGGGATTAATATTAAAATATGGTACATGTGTTTTTCACATGCGTGATATCAATTAATACTCACACGTTGTCAATGAATATATTTGCGAAACAAAGATATACTTTTGGAATTCTGAAAAATTTCTAACATTAAATGGGAAACAAAAAATGTAATTAAAAAGCTATATTGGCAGTAGACTACATGTATGAATCTTGCTACTATCGTTGCAGCAGGACGAATGATGTCCTTGCCAAACTTGTTTAACAATTTAATCTTCTGTCGTCACACTGGGTTGCCTTTGGCTAGAATACTTGTAATTCTTATATGTTTAATCGATGTATTTCGATTTTTAAAGAACGGCGAAAGCATTATATTTGGGGTTGCAATTTACGTAATTTGCCAGGTACATCGCGGCTGCTATGGGTTTTTGGAGCAATTCTTCCCTAAAAGAAATACGTTAATATAATATATTTAATGCGATTGTCTTATGTAAAACTAGCAGCGTTATAGTACGGAGTCCCAGTCCCAACACATGTGATAGAGAACAAATAATTCCTAAAATAATTGTTGTCATTTTAATTTATTTTTTTTAATTGGATAAATAGGACACCGTTATCCTTTTGCGATATGATCATCTGCATTTTGACGAATTACTGGATCAGAACGATGCTATAAAACTGCTTGACTGCTTCATGCTATCACCAAAGTAGTATTTAATAGAGGTAATAATTGACCCTGTGCTAAATAAATATACTGTATGTAGCCGCATTTACGAGCACTTGTCAAAATTAGCGTTTTTATTTAAATAAGCGCATTCCTCAAGTAATGTTAAACCATATTCATGGACAATTTCACGAATTTTAGCTTTGTATGTTAAGTTAGTTACTTTAATCAACATTTAATATTACAAGGAATTGGCCGCAACAATTTTGTTTAGAGCTCCTGCCTAAATTAAAAAATTAAGTAAAAAGCACCTTTTATACAAAATACAAATGATATCTACAAGTTTAGAAGTTACACTTTGAATATTTCAAATGCAAAATGAAAGCGCATTTATAAAATTGAAATGTTTTATACTTCATTATCTTTATTGCTGGAATATGTGAAATTGGAGTAGTCTTAATGTTTGTGTTTATTTAAATTTCTGACTAATTAATGTGATTGCTTTAATTTTATCCTAAGACAAGTTGATATTATTAGTATTAACCATTTTAGTATTTTATGAAGAACATTTCTTGACGAGCACAATTAAAACTTTATTTCTAAATTAACAAATAAAACTTAAGCTTTATAAACTAGGAATTCATTAATTCCCATGATAATATTAACCGTGTTTCCCAACATGGCGTCAAAGTAATTAACTTTTAATTCCTTATTTACTATTCCGACATTTCCAGCAGGAACTGCTAGCGGTTTGCAACTGCGAATCGTGCGCTTCATCCAAATTCGGTCCCTATTAAGCCCTGCTATTTCCATCCAACCTGCCAGAGTTTTCAACGAGTCGATGTTTACCAAACAACATATATTAATTGTAACCAGCAGCAGTCCCAACATGAACGTCATCATGAAAGATGATATACCAATTACCAATGAACTTTTGAAAATAAAACCCAATTGGATTCCCACAAAACACGACTCCAACACGAGCCCACCACCGGACAAAATCAACGCTACCGAATGTTTTTCAAAGCACCGCATAACATTTCTATCTAGTGTAAGTTGTCGATACAAGGCAATTGCGGAAATGGTCGGTCTACTGTACAAGTAAAATTTTCTGAAGGTTCATGAATGAAACACCAGCTGATAGTGATAAAATAAAAGTTGTTCGGATACCCACAAGTAAGATGTTCTTTCCAGCAAGTTGGATAACACATCGAATTAATTTTCCAGGAAGGCTATTGTAATATTTCATTATGAAATTAAAATAACGGCTGCATGCCTTCACAAATCCTAGTGTTCTGCACCGAATGAAATATTTTGTTTATTGTTACCACAAACACGTAAATAGGATCCCGGTTAAGTGCAACTCCAATCATCATAGAAGTGGCACTAAATATAGTAAGCGAAATTACAAACAACATAAGGAGTATACCAACCCGGTCATGCGGGTAAGGATCTGCAGGATGAGTATTTACCGCACGGTGATATCCTTGTATGCGCCGCTGAGTTAACCAGCGTTGGCGCGACTGACGCTGTTTATAAATGTTCTCCACATTATATAGCCAGTTACAGCGCCCTACAATTTCCGCTCCGTATAGGATAAATGTTAGATCGATTATGATGGAAGAAAAGGCGACTGGAACCGTCAGGACGCACATCATGATTTGCTCTCTTTTGAACAAAACACCTAGATAAGGTAACGCTAAAATAAATGTAAGTAGAAGGAAAGCTGCTGTGATAAGTTTTATCCATATAAAGTGAGAAAATTGCTGTTTGTATCAATGTGAATCTAACGACCAGGATTGAGAACGAGCTGCCCATTTAATAGGGAACGTCAGCGGCTGCAGGGTATTGAATATTTGGTTGATTTGGTTACCTTGACAGGTCAACGGAGTGGCCATTTTTTAAAATAAAAAATTGAAATCAGGAAGTTTTCTTTGCTCAGACAAACTAAAACGGCGACAGATGACACTGATCTGACTCTGTGTAAGGTTTTAACAAAGTATACTCGAGGACACCTTAATATTGTAAATTGTTCCAATTCTGTACAATTTTAAACTGTAATTGTCTACCGTTTTTCATGTTTACATGAGTCGATAGCCTGGTAGGAAATTTCTACCAATTGAGTTGTAGTTTATAGTAAGCGGTTGCTATATTAAAAGTTGTATACCAAAAGCGATATATTATTAACGACATTTTATGATGAATAACGTCGAATTGTTTTTATACCGATGCTATAAGTTCTACCACGATTTATCAAGGAGTCTTCTACATCTCGTCAATGTTATAGGAAATAGTTATGGAGAGAAAAACATGTTGAGTGATTCCCATTTCTTTCATACGTTCTTACATTGTGAGGCGACTCATACACCACGGGTCATGTTTTTCAAAATAAACGTAATTAGATAATTGAAGTAAGTTGAAACGACCTTCAGGTACTTTACTTGTTTAGACGATTTCGGTTTACTATAATTCTTCACTATACTTAAATTTTCCTAACGTTGAGCGCTTCTATGTAAATTAGTTGTGCTTTTGTCCTCCTACAGTTAAATATTCCTTAATATACCCACGACAAACGCAACCCAACTAATGCTGCTTCAAAATATGTAGATGTAAAATCTAGATTTGATTTTAATAGGTCATAGTAATATACATACACGAATTCATAAACTAAATTACATACAAAAATATGTTCATGCCATGAATTAATACGACTTTGATTAGTGGAAACATAAAAACGTTTTATGCTTAACAACTGACAAAATTGGTTTAAATAGATAGAACAACAGAACCAAAAATTTGGAAATACTTTCTACATGCTTAGCAGATATACAGTATCAATAATATATTATTGTTCAAAAGCTGCAATATTCCATAAAACGGTGATATTTTTAGCTACATAAATTTTATTACTTTTCAATTTTTATTTTGAAACATTATTCTTTCGAACGTGCATTAATAAAAATATCAAAATTATTGCGTGTTTTTACAATTTAAGTTAACGCTAGTAAAAATTAAAATTGTATGCAAGAAATAAAGTCAATATATTTTATTAAACCGCAGTACCGAAGAAAACATTATTTCTAATTTTGAACCTGATTTCAAATAACAAACATGTTTAACAACTGTTCAGGTGATTAGTCTTACAAGATTTAATGATCCACGTTCATTCATATGTATGTTATGGCAATAAACATGATTCAAATATATATATTTGACAATGTAAGTTACATACATGAAAAGATATTTAATATGTAAATTAATTGGCGCATAATGTTAGTCAAACTATGACCTTATTACATATATAATTATGTTGTCAACACTAATATCTTAGCTATGTTTAAAGCACATTAATATTATGATTAAACATGCATCCTATAAATAGTACTATACCAAAAAATATTTTGAGCATGCAAACATCATCCACCAGAGATAATGGCACAATCAATAACATGGTTATTTATTAAATTCAATAATATCCTTCACGGTCATCAAAACGCTTACCGTATTCACCAACATATTATCAAAATAATTCACTTTCAGCTCTTTATTCACTACTCCGACCGTTCCCGCAGGAATGGCAATATTCTTACAACTTCTAATTACCCTGGTAAACCAAGTCTTATCACGCTTCAGTTCTACGTCTTTCCTCCATTTCTCCACCGTTCTTATTGACAAGTCATTTACTACACAACATATATTAATCATGACCAGCAACGCAACAAAAACGACCAGAAGCATGCATATCATAATTCCAGTCATCAATACGCTTTTAAAAATCAGTCCTAACTCAATGCCGACAATGCTGCATTCCAAAGCCAGGGCGCCACCAGAAAGGAAAACGATCGTTCCAACCGTCTCAAAGTCCTTAGCAACATTCCTAATCACCCAAAGTTGCCTATACAATGACAACGGGTATGTGTTCAACCGATGTTCCAGCAATATCTTTTGAATTTGAATGAAAGCGGCGCCACCTGTCATTGACATAAGTATTATTGCCCTCGTCCCATCAAACACCAGGTTTGTTACAGCTAATTGAACTAGTCCCCGCAAAAGTTTCCCGGCAAAGTGATTACAATGTGCTGCTAGCAAGTTAGACACGGGCATGAACCAATCTTGTATTAATTTATATGGCTTTGATTGTATTGTTTGATGAAGGATAATGACGAATACGTAAATAGGATCTGAATTTAGAATGATACAAAATATCCACGCAAAAATCATACAAGCTGTTACGAAAATAGGAAAAATTACAACGAATATACCAAACGAATCTATATTGGTATTCCGATGCACTGGTGGTAGTGCCGCAACGGGATGTCCTTGTTTGCGGCGAGACGGTTCTTGATTCTCGTTTGGGATGGATTTATGTTGAATCAATGAATTCTCCGACTTGTAGCACCAGTTGTAGATTGCAACTGCGTCAGCTCCAAAAAATAGTGTAATGTAATCTACGAGTATGGAAACAGCAGTTGTCAAGCTGCATAAAATGGACATGAGAATTTGCTCCGTTTCGATGGTAGTGTCAATGTACGGAAGTGAAAGGAAAATTGTAGACACATTAAAGAACAACGCGAAGAGTTTTGCTAGTGTTAACACAAGGGTCTGCGTGTTGCATCGACTAGAATCGATTGACCAGACGGCGGATTCTGCGGACCAAGTGAGGGGATGAGGAAATGGGTGCAAGAAAGTGCTTAATACTTGGTTGATTTCATTTCCTTTGTATATTAACTCAGACGGCATTTTAAAGGAATAGTTTAAGGAAATGCGGAATTGCAAAAAATGGTAAAGCTATTTTGCTAGTCTGCAAGGATAGAATTCGTTGGAAGTTTGGAATTATCTTAATATAATTGGTTACCTTGACAGGTTTTAACTAATTTAGAATAACATGTTCCTGTATTAACAAAGGAAGATTAGTTCCGTAGTGTTCCAACCTTTTAATTTAATTGCTTGCTAGAAAGCAGGAAATATATACGTATGGTAATTTATTTCGCACTCATCATCAACAGTACTGCAAAGGAAGTAAAGTTACTTATGTATTACAGGAAATTTCCGTAGAAATTGTTAGCAGTTTTGATGTCAAGTTTAAGTCGGTTTGTAAATTTACCTGAAAGAGCAATTACGCGCGATGTTTGCAAGACGATTTTAAATTAGGGATTGTACTAAGCTAATGAAGCCTGAATTTAGTATGTTTGCATGTTATACGATAAAATGTGTAATGGTTTGCTTATTTCAAAAATACAATTTATGTTTAAGCAGTGTATGCTATAAGAAACGTATCAACTTAATAATGTTTTATAGTTATTACTTGCAAAATCAAATGTTATCAATTCCAAATTAAGGGTTTGTAAAATTCAAATGAAGTAAATTTCGACCTTCGTTACTATAATAAAGTTCCTGCTTTTATTTGATTGATACTTGTAGAAGCTTATTAATATCTTGTCTTATTTTTTGTTACAGGATGTCTTATGTCCACATGCTTCCTGTTTTCAGTTGTTGTCGTATTTGGTACAACGGGTATTTTTCAGCCGGTTTTTTTAAATAATTAAGTGGCTTTTAAATCTACTACTTTGCTACATATTTTTAGTTTATGAAATGAGAGCAGCAGCATAAAGCTTTTTGATTAGTATTTGGTGTGAAAAATGTTGCATATCTTTGTAAGCACGTTTTCTTCATTTACGCCATGTTAAAAATGCGCCACTCATCGTCAGTATAGACCCGGAAACAAAAAGTCAGACAAATTCGCCGAGTACTTATGAAGTTACACGAGTTCAAAATGTCGTAGTTTGCACGGGCTTTTATCAGCGCGGACAAAATTACGCAATGGAGTTTAAATTGCTCAAAGACAGGTTATAACAGTTGACGGGAGGAACAATTTTTTGTGCCGGTAAGCTCCCTTGTTAGTCAAAAAGTAAAGCTTAAAGAATAGGAAAATTTTTTGCCTCCTCAATAATGATAGAAGTAGCACAGAACGCAATGAGAGAAATGACAAATACACATAAGGAGCATACCGACCATGGGTGTGACGAACTGTAGATGGATTATTTAATACACGCTACCATCCTGAATTCACCACCGTTCGCTTTACTGACGATGTTTGGAAATGTTCTCAACGGGATATAGTCAGGTACAACGCCCTACAATTTCAATTCCACAAAAAAAGATCCCATCTATTACGCTCGACGAAAATTCCACTAGAACTTTTAGCACTCATATCAAAATTTTTCTTTCTTTTGAATGACGCACCCAGGTAATGTAATGCTAGAGAGAACGTTAGTTGCAGGAAACATGCGGCGATAAACTTTACCCATATACGGGAACACCGCTTTTTGTATCGATGTGAACCTAACGATCTTAATTAAGAACGAGTCTACCATTTAATACGGAACGCCGACGGCAGTCATGCGAAAATGCAATGAAGTTGATTTAAAATAGAAACAAGTTCATGTACCTACATTATAAATAAAACACAGACACATATTTAAAAAGAAGTAGCTTACAATAAGTATATACCAAGTTTCAATTGAAACGGAGAACTTGTTTTAAATCTATACTTCTCACGGACAGATATATGGATGGACTCATTTTACTGCTTCACTGTTTAATAATCATGTTGAATTGTGATTTTCTATTTTAAAGGAATAACTTTTCCTGAACAATTCTCACGAAATTGGTTGTAATTTAAGAACACAAACCCAACTACATACATTTCAAACAATTACTGAAATTACTCTTAAATCAACTACAAAACATTGGAAGAAAAAATTACACCACTTAGAGAGCAATAGTATACGGAGGTTGTTATAGGCATTTGGAATTAAATAAAAAATTAGTTAAAATCCCTACTAAACTGTGTTGCATATTAGTAGGATTTTAACAATTAAAAAACTATATTTAGCAGTTGTGCGCGTTATGCGATGAAAAAAGTTGTACATCAAATAAATTCAAGTTGAATTGGTGCTTTTATTCAAATCGCCCTAACACTAATATTGCTTTTCACATAATGTTACATGTATCAGTAATTTTAATATAAATGACGAAAGCAGTAAATAATCTTCATATTGGAAATGTAAATACTTTTAAATACAGTTACCATGTCTACACGAACAATAAGAATTTTCTTTAGCTTAAAAATAAAATAAATTAAGCTAAATTTTATTTACTATTAGCTCATCTATTAAAATTTATTAAAGTAGTTTTAATACAGGATAATAATATATTTATATAGTAAACAACTTTCATCCTAACTCATTACCATACAATACTTGAGAAAAAAGGAAATGATAGTAAACCAAAGAAATGCAATTTTCTGTATAAATGCAAACTGCAGCGGATTTAGCCTTTTGTCTAGAAACATCTAGCGACAACAAATGTGCCCCCTACAAACAAACCAACCGTAAGAAAAGCCACAACCAACCAAGAAAACAACCAACCTTACATGCCACAACAATATGTCCGTAAAAATTTACATATTAAATAACACAACATCCTTCACTGCCATTAACACGTTTACAGTATCCACCAGCATAGCATCCATATAGTTAACTTTCAACTCTTTATTCATTATCCCCACAGTTCTTGCAGAAACTGACAGAGGTTTACAACTTCGAATTACCTTACTAATCCAAAGTTTGTCACGCCTTTGAGCCCCGCATTTCTTCCATTCATCCACAACTCTGGTCGACAGCTCATTCTGAATGCAACATACACTAATAACCACCAAAACAGCCACAAAAATTATAAAAACAGCGCAAACGGAAATTCCCGGTATCAACATACTATTCAGCAGTAGCCCTAACTCCATACCGACAATACCACACTACAACGCGGTGGATCCTCCTAGGAAGTGACAATCGATCCAGTGATCTCAAACTTTTTCATCACGCCTTTGTCCACAGAGAGCTGGCGGTATAATGCAATTCCTGACGTGGTGACAGGTTTTCCCGTCTTTATTATGTTGAATAAGGACGCACCTGCTGTCACACCCATGATTACTATCAGCCGTTCAATGTGGATCATTAAATTTGTTACAATTACCTGAATGATATACCGGACGCATTTTCCTCCCAGACTATTACGGTGAGTTGCAAGTACATCGAAGACAGGGACTAGCCAAGTTCTAACCCCGTCATATGCAACTGTTGGTAATGTTGGATGGACGGATAGAATGAATACGTATATGGGATCCCAATTACAACGGACCACATATATCCACCCATATATAACGCAAATACTCTCCAAAAGAGGAACCACTGCAACAATCAAGCCAATATGATCTTTAGTAAGGTGTGCAGGAACCCTGGCTAGGAAGAGATTAGGTTGTATGCCCTTTGGAGATTTATGATGATGCCTTATTCTGAAGAATTGGTGTTGACGTAATAAATTGTCCACTTCGTACAACCAGTTAAAAGACATAACAACTTCTTCCCCGTAAAGCAGCACAACAAAATCAACAGAAATTGCGAGAAGAGTTGAAAGAATGGTTATAATGTAATAATCAGAAGAATTTGTTCGACTCCAAAAGTGATGCCTAGGTAAGGAAGGGAAATGTAATTGATAACGAAGACAAAGACGACAACAGCAAGTTTGAAAGATATGAGTAGGATAATCTGCTTTTTGCATTTGATGGCATTTATAGACCACGTGCGAGGTAAGTGTCTAGAATTTGATTAATTTGAATGCCTTTGTAAATTAACTCTGACGGCATGTTTGAGTATGCGCAGGATTGCGTTAAATGACAGGAAATTCCTTTAAAAAAATGTAAAGAAACAGTATGCAGTGTTTTGTGGTTTTAAAACTTTGGGCTCTTTTTTAATATTGTGTATGGTACTAAAAATACTGATGAAACGCAGTGCAAGCATAAGACCACTTTTCAACTACCGTGACAATTTTTAAACAATTGAGTGACTATTTCTGAAAACGGCAAGCCAAGTTTCGACCATCGTCTAATTGTTTTCAAAATTAAGGGACTTTTAGGGAATGGTTAATGGGTGTTAACGCGAAGAATGTTTGTCCCAAAAATTACACCAGTCCGGTGATGGGGGCCGACCAACTCTGGGCCGTAAATACACTCTGGTGCTGGCATACGTGCGTGAGAGCACCAGCGTGTATTTACGGTCCGGGGTTGGTCTCCC
>JAHZNE010000589.1:0-40998 GCA_027744055.1 Callyntrura sp. NNG-2020
ATAGCATACATTTAAAGCAAATCGATATACTTTAAACGGAAAAGTGTTCTGTGAATTAAACTAAACCCAATTTATTTTTAGATTTTGGTCGATGTTATCCCACACCTTCAAAATCCTTATCTAACGAAGCTGACCTTTTCTAAAAGATTAGCGTTGGTCGCTGGACTCCCTGTTTATCCGACGACACACAATCGTCGTAACAAGATCTATATATACCTATAGTGCATAAGGAGAATAGTTAGATTGGCTTTAATGGCATCAGTTCTCCCATTTCCATATTCATAATAAGTGTACTATGTCCTTCCCAGTAACCGGTAACCGAGCGTACTACTTTGATGTCGGGCAGTCTATCTCCGAATGTCCTTCATTTTTTCTCTTGAAACGACGACAATAATAGAGGGAAACGGTTCGAACTGGCTTTAAAAAAACGGGGAGTTGTAAAAACTCAGTAATAAAAGGATGGACGGATTCACAGCGGACTCCAAAGAAAGAAAACTTCCCCAAATACACACACACACACACACACACACGATGATGATGACCTATTGACGACAAAGCTCTGGCTTCTTCTTTCAATCATCAGATCGTCATATCACGCATGTGGACAAAAGTTTGCTCGCTCTCTCTTTCTCTCTGTCCCTCTGTACTGCTACAATAGAGTGGAAAAACTTTTCAAATAAAGTAATGCATGTTTACTGCATGCTTGTCATGATAAAGGAGTCTGTAGTAACGTTTTCGCTTCTTTTGTCGTCTTTTCTCTCGTTTGATCCATTTGAAGGAAACAAGATCGACAGGATTTTTTATATTCATGACATGCATAGGCATGATGATGATTATCATCAGCAGGAGCATCGTCGTCGTCGTCCATATGTAGCTTTTCGAACGATCACAGAGGAAAGGAGTGAAAAGGGAAAAAATGTAACTTTTCTGAATGCTAATACTGTATAAAATTCAGTTTGAAAACAAAGAGAGGGGAAGAAAAACAACATATTGGTCGACATGACGGTCGTCTCGTTGGAGGCGAACGAGGACGATTTAAACAATCAGAATGCATCAGATGATCTTGATGCTGGTGCAGATTCTTATGATAATAATGATCAGAGACGAAGGAATGTTTATTGGGTTGGAATGAGAAGAGCAAAGGAGGAAGAGGTAGAGAGCTCCCATATGGACGGAAATGATCATCAAAAACCGAGATTTTTTCCTCTTTTCCCTCCTCCTCCTCAGAATCGCTCTGTTCGCGAATAAAAAGAGGGGGAAAATGTTTATTTTGTTAAAGTTGTTCTGTTCTCAAAGAAAGAGCACAGAATGTATCAAAATGCATGCACGAATCATTGTGAGGCAATTTATGATGTACTCATAGGAGAAGCGAATGATGCACAGCACTAACTTTTGCAATTTCAGAGGCAAGCTAGCAATGCTTTCGGGAAAGAATGTACAGTGTCCACACGCAATAAATAATAGCAATTAGGAAAATCCTGTCTTTACTTCATCTGTAAGTAATTAGGCAATTTCAGCTTTGATTTTACCAGCCATACTTAACTTAAATGAGATGTACTGCGTGTCGTTTTAAAAATTGACCTATTTTTTGTTTGCAACCACCATCGTCTAATCATCATTGTCATAGTACACGATGTAGTTTGCATTTAAAAATACTTGTTGGTTGAAAAATTTAAAACCCAGTACCACTCTCTGCAGTTTACTGAGAATCGCTTTGAAAAACAGTCGTCACTGTAGACACGAGCAGAGGTTCGCGGGCAGCTGGTGGCCGGAGTCCAGATTGTGATGACCCTGTTTTCCGTCAAGGTGTCCCAGGTCCACGAAGGGTAGATAACCCCTAAGTTGGTCCCTGGCTTGCGGAGAACTCCCGAAAGGGTTGGTGGCCTCGTGGTCTATTAAGGGCTCCGATGCCGGGGGCCGCCAGCCCACCGTGTCTGGGCAACACTGAACGGAAGCACACGAGCTACTAACTAGCAACTTAGAATGTAATTATTTATTGGTTGAACGTGTGGGTGGGTTTACTGAGATTCAAAGCCAAAGAGTTTTGGGAATTCTAAATGAAATTCCAAAAATATCCTAATTTGTTTCCTTGGTCGAGAAACGTGCATCAGGAGATAGATGTTGTATACAAAGGAAGAAAGTCTTTGTTCCGAGGATTTGAGGAAAAAAAAGAAAATTTAAAGGAGTAAGTTGAAAGTGTTCCCTGCTCAAGCCCATAATATTCTGCCGTCAGACATGAAGTAGCCCATTTTGTAGCTCTCGATAACATTGGGCCCCGTCGTCATCGTTGTCTTTGAAAATTAGTAATGAATCCAGCGGGGAGTAATAAGAATTTGTGCTCATAAAGAATCGCCTTTTCGTGTTGCCCTGGAGTAGAGAAGAGCACAAACAGCAGGAAACAAAATTTGTTTGCAACAAAAGAACTGCACTGCAAGTTAAATAAAAAGTTTTTTTTCTCCCAACATCAAAACAACGAACGACAGTGAAAAGACTGCAAAAGAGTGGCAATGATCAAACAAAATTTATTCATTAAAGAATCATCAGCAGCCTCTTCCTTCTTTCAACCCTTAAAGTTCGTTTGTTCTTCGTATGTGCCGTCATTCACACACAACACAAGTATGTTTTTCATTACTTGTCATCATCATCCCTAACTCTTGATTATTATAAACACGCTCTCCGCGTCATTATCCTTCTACATCTACACTTTGCATAAATTGAAAAGCCAAAAAAGATGAAGTGAGAATAAATTATGGGAGATAACGAGCCCGAGTAAATATAAAGTGCCCTTTTCAACCTTCCCTCGTGCTTTTCATCATCTTTCAGTAAGCATATCCCTGTATTTAGCCACCAGCTTTAAAAACGGCATTATGCATTATGTTTAAAAAGTTGTTGTTTGCCGAGTGTGCTTGGTGCTTCGGTTTACTCAAATGTGTGGGTGTATTTTCAAGGGTAATTGGGTATTACAACTTGGGAAAATTGCAGTGCTTTTAAAAATTGTCTTTGGTTTCTTCTTTCTGTGAAGGCAGTACACGCAAATCTTCTACATGAAAAAACTGACAATTTCCTTCAAAAGACTTATTAATGTGTACAGCTGTGGAATATTTGAATGTTTGCAAATCCCGTGCTTCTGTTATTATTATTATTATTTATTATTATTATTATCTCAGTATTATAGCTGTTATTATCATCACAATAAGTTGTCGTATATTTCGTCGATTGCTATGAATAGGCAAAAACTGGGGCGAGTTTGATGAGTGACCCAGGAAGGGTAAAATTTTGAGGTAGACACGCCAACAATTGGGTTAGAATTTGGTACACGGGTCCCCGCTTGGTCACCTTTCTAATATATGTGAACACGACCAACGACCTTTAGCTTGGAACAACTTCGATGATCAAAAGAAGCGGTTAAAAGTAGTCATTCCCTTGAACTGTTATAGCGACAGCGCTTTATATTTATCATTTTTAGTCAAATTAATTGCCCTATTTTCCCTATTGTACACAATAGCTGCACGATAAACGAAAAATAGTATACCAGTGTGAGACGTGCACGTACGTTAGCATTTAATAATTCACTCATCAATTCATTTTATCATAATTTGACTCGACGACAAGCTTTCCACATCCTTTCAATTTTACACAGTTGGTTTGAGCAGAAACACAGCACATACATCATCAACGCCTACGCCCTTCTCTCCTCGTTAAGCATTCAAAGTCTCACCACGTGTCGGGGTGTCCTGAATGCATAATCTGTGAAAAGTGATAAATCAAAAGGGGATTGTGCATAGTGTCATGTGTAAAAGCAACACACAATAACAACTATATTCCGTGACTTTATCGCTGAACCTCTACAGATTTTCTATAAAATTTCAACGAGAACATTTTGTTTCTTCCAACCGCTGTCTAAGTAGTGCCAAAACTATGCGGCGCAATTATTGTATTTGACTATAAATTTCAGATAAAATATTACACTTTTTTCTTATTAATTTTCAATTTTCCACCCTTTTTCTGCCAGCATCATGTTCCTCACAAAGCTGAACTTATACCTGGTAATTGTCCTAATGGCCGTGGTGATATCCGCATTAATCATGTGCTATCTCACCACCTCGAAACCGATCCCCCTTCCACCTAAACCAAAGAAAAACGGTTCTAAAACACCTTCGGTGTAACCTCTAATGAGCGAAAAAATATTGAAACATTGTCTACAAATACATTAGAGTGTACTTGGGAGAGTGAAACGGCCAATGTTCCCAATATTTACTTAGTTTGCGCGTCACCAGCGACGGGCCCGTCACACTACTGTATAGGTACTCATGTAGTAGACCTACCTTTCTCTCTGACCATTGATTACACTCGTGGTCCTTTCTTCCACATAAACTGTGTAGAAGGGAAATAGGTGTCAGTCGGTAAAGTCAGGAACATTCAATGTCATGTATAATTGAGAAGTCTTCCTTCCTGTCTTTCCAATAAACCTTCTCCAAGAGACAAAACCATTTCCCAGTTCTGTAACAAGAAATTTGTTATTAAGTGCCCATTAGTTTGGATGATGATGAAAATGATGACAAGAACGTGAAACTTGCCCAACTTCCTTTATACTTGTACGTCGTCTCGATCTAATTTTGAGTTCAGTGAGCGAGAGAGAGAGAGAGAGAGAGAAAGTTGTGAGTAGTAGTAGTAGCTCGGACATAAAATCTCCTCCGTAGATAATCGCAGTTGTCATTATCGTCCTTCTGAAAGAGTGGCATATATTTTTTTCTCAAGACGAACGAACAGAAAAAGAAGGAAAATGGCAGAGCTGGCGACGATTGGCTATAATGCCCGATGACTAACAAGGATATATATATATGTGGCTGCCGTCTTTGCTATCCAAGTAGCCGTTAGCCAACATTTCCCAAACTGGAATTGACATAATGCTGGAACTGCATGTACAATATATCTTTGAACTGTTGTCATTATACATTCAATGAAATTACAACTTTCTTCGTGGCCACGACTGCACTACAACATGTCTCCACTGTAATTACTAGATAGAGGAATAATTCTCGTGAACAATAAAAATGACCAGTGCAATTCTATCAAGCTCTTGTCCGCTCCAAACGTCAGCAACCGGGGAACCCGTCGTAGAGCCGATTCGACCCCAACGTAGAACAAGCAGGAAAGAAAGAGAAAGGCAAGTTTTGTTTACCAAAGGTATTTTGCTCGTTTTGTGTGCGTGCTGTGTTTCTCCGTACACGCTCTGGAACGCATTCCCATTTCCATTCATATTATTTCGTAATACGGCCCATATAAAATTTAATATTATGATGTTTCCCTACCCCTTATATGCCATACAAATTAAAATGATACCAATAATAATAATAATGATTTTACTTTTACATGAGCGTAGCTGTATTACCATTATCAACCGTACAATTTTCGCTATGTAAATTTGGAAACGGTCTACTTTAGGAGTGGGTGATACCACATATAGCGAAACGAGAAAACTTTCCTACAAGCACAAAAGTCTGCGGAACGAACGTAGAAACTAAAAGTTCCTTGTTGTAGTTTTCAATGGGGGACTTAGCAACGGGAAAATATATAATAAATTTGGGAGAAGGCGGACACTCTAACGGGGGCTATGGTAGCAATAGTAACATGAACTAGTGATAGTGGGAATAAAAATAACATCACACACATGTACTCATAATATTTTTTCTTCTCATATTTCTGACTTACTGAACGGATGACAGTTCAGAGGGAAAGTCAGTGAGTCAGAAGGAAGTAATGATACTAAGACCTTTTGAGCAGCACACGTACGTACATCGATGCACTCTCTCTCTCTCTCTTGCGTTTTCTCTCCGGGATCGTATATTTTCTTTGTCTTCTCGTTGTCTTCCCCATTGTAAAAAACATTCTTAGTTTCTGCAGCGAAACTATATACCAACGGCACTGCTCAAGTTGGTCCTCAAGGAGGGGAAAACTTGGTCAACTTTTTTTCCTGTATTTTTTCGGAACGCTGATCACTTTTGTACTTACTTCACTGTACATAGGATCTTGTTCGTGGTCTAATGGAATGTTTCCACTACAGCCGGAGGGAAACCAAAATACGCACACACACTAGTGGTAGTACATTGTTCCATGAATATGAAGCTGTAGTGGTGCATAAACGAAATGAGTTTTTTGCTCGGCTAGTTTCTGCTTCAGAGGAATATTTTCTTACATTTTCCCTTTTAATAATACCAATAATTTATATTCTGTCTTGTGCCTTGCAAAATACATCTAAAGCAAAAAAATACATTACGTACTAGGTACTACCCTCTTATTTTTAAAGAGAATGTTGTACCGTAATGTTTTCCTCGTAACATAATAATATTGTCTTATGAATGTAGTGAAATATCAACATCTCCCTATCTGTGAGTGGCAGGACTGCTGTTTTAACACAACAGACAAGATAAGTGGTGCTTTGAGCTTTAAATGTGGTAAAACATGGCAAGCAAGTGGGAGGAAGAGAGAGAGAAAAAATATTAATATTTTCCCCTGTCAATGCGGTAACCAATGTTGGCAGGCTACCCCACCATCAACTATACAGGAAAGCATCAAAGAAAAAGAAACCACTTTTGCTTTAAACGCGTAAAATGCCAAGTGACTGCGTTTCAGGGAGGACCTACTACGGAACGGAATGCATCCGGATCCCATAATGGAATTAACCAAGTTCGACAACGAAATGCATATATGTAGCCAATTTGAATGTGTGCCTTTTAGTATTTATGCTCTAGTCTCTTATTAAAAATACGGCGGGTCAAATGTATTAGACTTATGGTAAGTCAAGTTTTAAGATTTGAGAGAACTTGAGAACAAACAGAGTCAATTATTTACGCTTCCTTCACAATTGATTTTATTTTCTTCGCAGGTTTACCAACTTTGTTTCGCTTGTTGCATCGTATATATCGCAGTCTCCGATTTTTGTTCCGACATTCCCTCCTTCCATTTTTCATGTGGGTATACGCACTGTCTATTAGTATGGACAGTTTCATTATTTGCGATATATAGTTTTTGCTGCGGCTCCTCTGTCCTCCTTTTCGGTAACGGAAAATCATTCCATGTCCATTTCATCATAACAAACAACGTGACCGTTGTATCCTTAAAACTGTGGGCTACTCCACCTCCATTCGGGACAGCTTCGTTGCTGTGGGTAACAGCAACAGCAACAAGAGCAGCAGCCTCATTGTCATCATGATCGTGAGATTTTCATTTACCTCATGTTGCTCCGTATTGTACATAAATATTTTTTCATTCCATCACAACTTCATTGCCGTATGCCGCAAGGCCACCTACAAGGTTTTTATCTTGGCCCAGCCGGTATATTATTTTATTATTTCACTGGGAATGTTACGCAACAACTGATGTAAATAACGTGTGGTCATTGGCCACATACCTTCGGCGACCGTTGATTACTAACAAGTAACCAAAAATATGTGGTTGATTGGAATTGGAATAACTTTGTAGGATGATGTGTAATTCAATATGCTGAACGTGATCCTACCAATTGATTTTCTTAGTAGTGCGTATAGAGCGCCATATTTCAAATTTTGACCCTCACTGTAACCCACATCAACTGGTAAAAAACATACTACTACATCAAATTTGAACAATACATAAAATGTTAAATAAATTCCTATTTTTTCATTACTGTATATACAAATACAATGGAGTAAGGTGTTCCCTCTGAAAATCGATTGGTGTTGTTGGATTCAGCATGTCGAATTACATACTTTGCCATTACAAGATACAACAGCTATTTCCCATTACTTGTAAGTTAGAGAATTGTCCTTTTTCATTCCGCATTTTCTGCTAAGTACAATCATCACTTTAGTTCATGTATGGTGGTGTGACCAAAATTATTAATACATAAACTGAATAATTTTGTGCTATCAAAGGAACGTGGTCGCCGGGCGCAATGCTCTTTGTGACGCTTTATTGAAGTGCTCTTATGGTTATGCAAATTAGACTTACACCATTGTTATTGAATTTTTTTTTATTTAAATGAGATGCCGGCCTCATCACTCTTTCTTTACCAATGACAATGGTAAATATGCATGGTTTGAAAATACAGATGCGAGATAAGGATTTTATCGCCATCTCATCACCGTCATCATCAACATCCTCTTCTACAGAGACATGGATGATGCATATTGTTATTAGTTTGGGGACCGAGAAGGAACAACAAAAAACGAAATGGAGGTGCAATTGTACGATAATAAAAGTCTCACAGGACACGCTCGTCTGAGTTTTATGGATATTTGCTCAACCAGAGTGTCCGGAATGTGATCTTTCTGGCTTTTATTTTTTGGAGACAATTTTTCCACTTTGTTCCCTAGAATTGACAACCGACAGCTATTGTCCTTTGTCAATTGAAACCTACCTAGCCTACTTTTCCAGCTTTTTTGTTCATTTTTCATCTTTTTAAAAATGTGAGTTTTGAAAAGGTTTTGTTTCCTTTTCCACTATTTACCTTGCTGGAACTTGCGTGTTCCAAAAAAGGAGAAAATCCAGCGTCTGAAAAACGGGCGTGTGGTGCAAAAAATGATTTCGGTTGAGGGAATGCACGATACGAGTTAGAAATTGGGTTAGGAATGACTAGAACCCTTTCCCCAATTCCCTGCAAGTAATTGGGTTCTTTCACTTCCACCAATCAGTGGCACGGCTGCAGCCATACAAACACATTTGTCAGGGGTATTCCCTGTCTGTTTGCTACCCGTCCATTTTTCTTGTCTTTGGTTAGTAAGCGCCATTCAAATACAACACTTTGTTCAAATAAAAACGACAGAGGGAAGTCCATGGGCCTAACCTCTTTTCAAAAGGAACTGGTTAATCAATAATAAAAAAAATAACAGTAATAGAAGGAGTAAGTTTCTACTTTTGTGTTTGTCTTTTGTTTCCCTGCGTCCACATGCCAACCTTCTAAGCTGTGCTATCATCTTGGCACTCCTCCTTTTATAAAGAAATACTTTATTGATAACAATGAATTTCCACTTTTCTTCAAATAACCCAAATAAAAACTTGGTCGTTCACATCGCCTTCCCATCATTTTGATAACAGGTACATAACAGTTGGCACGCTTACTTGGTGTATAGAATCATGAACTGAAATGAACCGCCGACCCTGGTACTGTAAGGTTTTTTTTGTGAAAAAGTGTAAAAAACGAAACTTTCGGCAAGCTGCATGAAAGGATGGTTCTAAAATTAGCAGATTAGATGTTGAGAAATGACTGGGAAAAAGTAAGTAATAGATAGCATATGTTGTATGTATGTACGATTGTATATCTTAATGTCGGTTTTCTCTTGATGATGGCAAGGAACTCACTGTAAGAATACTGATTTTGTACAGGAAATAGCAAAATATAATAACCACATAAAAGTGAGAAGGAGAGGAACCAACAATTATTACTTGGAAGAACTCACAGAGGGTAAAATTAATGCCCAACACGATTTACGCCAAGTATGACAATGATAAATTCGTTTCATTGGAAACATCAAAATATGAATGTTTTTTTGAATGAGCAGCTATTCGTTTTGGTTATTTTAATGTGGAAACACGTGAAATCGGGCTATCCCTGAAACCTTTCTTAAAAAACGGCATCACTGAATAAAAATGCGTTATGTATTTAATATTTTCAATTATTTCACGTTTTCGTCATTTAAAATCAATTACGTCCAATTATGGTATGGCCACGAAATTTAAATAATACATTCATACGATTTTTTTCTATCAGCAAAGATGTGTAAAAATAGCCTAAAAGCTTATTGCTTCTGACTCCAACACGATTCCAATTCAATTAAAATAAATTTTAGACTTAAATTTGCATTAGTCCCAGTGTTTTACAATATTGAATTGGACTTTCACACAGCAGCACGAAACACTTTATTTGCTCTACAATTTACCTGCCGACTGCTTTGAGTTTGTAATCCAAGGTCTGCCCATTTAAATTGCGAGTTTCGTTTGTTTCAGCTTTAAATTTAAAACATTTATTTCGCACGTGTAATTGTAGCACGTTCAAAATGAAATAGTTGGGAAAGGTGAAAGGGACTTTTTTCATCTCAGTTCATCTTTTCATTTTCATCTAGCCTTTCTACTTTCCTTTTCATTTCATTTTCATCTTTACATTTTCCTTTGCCGTGTTTTCGAAAGGAATTCCCATCAGGCTTCGAAATGGCGGGTATCATAAAAACCCCACTCGCTGACTCGCTACGTACACGAACGAAGGCAAAAAAACATTCAAAACTTCTCTTTTTTTCTCTTTTTTGAGTGCATGGGAATTTCCCATATTCCTTCTCGTACGAATGTGTTTATCCCAGGAAAATTGAAGAACCAAAGCCATTGTTTGATATACAATCTTACAAACCCCTGCTTAACCCCACCCCACCGCAAAAGGAAAATTGCAAAACTTTGTTCCTGTAAAAGCCTATAAGCTCCTGGTGCTATTACCAATGCAATCATTGCTGTATATCCTTATTCAATTGTTTACTACCCTTGTTGTGTACGGAAAAAAGTTGTCAAATACTTAAAGTTCCCACAAAGTAATTTTAATATTGAATATGTTTAAGGGTACAGATTTTCTTCAGTGTGCATTTATGGTTACGTCAAATTTTGCACTTTCAACTATTTTCTTCTACAAAATATGTATTACTTCACAAAAGTAGGCCGTGCCTTATATCATTTTTGTTGTTGCTCTTTACTACTTACTTTCTACCTTCAACACCCATTCCCCGTTTAAAAAGTATAATTATCTGGTGTGCGCATACAAATAGCTTGTGTACTCCCCGATTTAGTCACCTCTCATCATTGAAGCAATTTAAAGATTCATTTTCACCACTAAACGTTATTTCCCCAAAAAACATTCTTATACACCAATAGCATCTCACTTATTGTGCCTAGGTCGTTATTTACCTCAGATTTTTCTACTTAATCACGGTTATTTCCCTAGATTTGCAAGAATCACCGCCGGTAACTAGTTGAATGTGCCAAATACTACCAAAACCGGGCCATTTCACTCTCCTCTTTTCGAGTGCCAAACATCTGCGCTAATACCACAAGTAAACATGCGTTCAAATCTACTCCCGGTTTCCACATTCTATATTATATTCTGCACAGTTTACTCACCTTCAACCTTTTCCCTGATTGTTCCCCCAGCCTAGAATAATATTTGACTTGCCGATTAAGACAGTGATTGTGAGTTATTTCTCTGGTAATAATGATACCACGATGCTACCAGAGAGAGCTGAGACTGTAAACGGGAAGAATGCAATAAAACCGGAGGAAATTTTCCTTCCAGAGGATTGACTACTGCCACTATCGCTGTTTTCCTATGGCTTATTTTCTCCCTCGGGGTATCTGTTGAAATGCCTGTTTTATAAAGAAAGGGAATAGCACATTCCGGTGTGCCTTCCAATTGGTTCTATATCTTTTTCCTGTGCTTAAGCCGTTATTTCGTTATTCTATGTACCGTGCGGAGAAAGTTGGTACTGCTCACTCACACACACCGTGCATAGAACAGCACCGGTAAACGAGTAAGCCCTAACCGCAAAAACGCTAACTCCTTTTGTATTGTTCACCGCATGTAAATTATTTTTATTAGGGCAGTGATATCCGTCGTTTTGTCATTGCCCGTTGTTGCTATCGACCCATGTTATACATTGGTAATAATAATAAGGTAACATAAGCAATATGCATTCATAAACATGGAACATGTTTCTAGACCTGGCAAGAACAGCGCTATCCTTGCAATATGCTCTGGTAGTATTCTCTCTTTTTCCCCGTTTTTTCCTCTAAAAATGGATTACTATTACGCTTTCTCCTTTTTCTTTTCTGTGGGTGCCTGGTGTGCCGTGTACACACTCACAGAACCTCACCGCATATCTCCACATCAGAAATTGCGTTACTCATATTGAAAGAACTACATTGCTATTTTCATATCAATTTACCTGGAACCGAATCACGCTGTAATATGTGTAAAAAGTCCAATTGTCCAGTGTCGTATGCCCATTTAGTTCAATGTCGCGTAATATCTCAATACAATATATTTCACCTTCCGCCACCGCCACTCATTTTTTATGCACTTGAATCGCGCGCACAATAATCTAATATCCACGGGTACAAACAAGATATATGCCTATATAATTTCTACGACCAACATTCAGAAATCTACTCAAGTAGGTAGGTATACTTAAAGTTACCATTACATTGCTCTATACTCTCTACCACAGACGGGGAGACTTGTAGTTTTAAGACTGCTTCCAGCAACAGTAGTACAAATATAAGCTTACTTGTTCACGTTAGTAAATGATGGTTTTGCTCGTATCCAAATAATCCAACAAAATAGATTACCTATTTTCATTTCTCTTCTGAGGCAAAAAAATATATGTACTCGGCGTTGGCTCTCCAGAGTTTTGTGTAGAGTTGCTATATCCTTGTTGCCAAATATTGCCGTTTCAGTAATATTACGGTAGTATTTCTTAATGGCGTGATTGCATTCACTCCGGTAAAACACCAATAACTGCAGGGAACAAACGACAGCATTGTCGTTACTACCAACTAGTTTTTTTTTTCTCTGGGTAAGCACCTTTGCTCACCGCTTTCCCTTTTCATTGTGGTTATTGCTATACCAGGGAGTCTCTATATACATGTTTTTTGTACATACCTGTCGGGACCACGCAATCATCCGTCCGTGGAGACAAAACGGAAGGAGTCAGCAGAACCCGAATTCTTTAATATTTATGGAAATAAGATTGTTAGGGATTTAGTTTGAAATATGGTTACAAGGTGTTTACTGTCTACACGTAGAAAAGGTAAAGGGAAAGAAAGAACGGAAACATTCGTGTTTGCAAAAAGGATCGTTAACTGGTTCTCTCGCCTTTTTTCTCTTCAGCTCCACACAGGCACACATAGCCCCACACTCCGCGCTATCACAGCAGCCATACGGACGACGACATTGTCAAAGTAGTAAAAATCTCGCATTTTTTAAACAGAAATAATAGTGTGTAGGTAATTGCAGCAGTAAAAAGGGAACAAGAACAAATGCACAAACTAAAGCTCTGCTTCTTCTTTTTTGTATTTTACTTTGTTTAGTTTTTTAGTCCAACCCGTTCCTTTTACAGTCGCGAGAGGCTTGTTGCTCTGGTTCTTTCCAAGTTTTTATGACTAAATGCTACAGGCAGGAGTATAGTATAGTGTGTACGGCCACTCCAGAGAAGTTGCATGAATTTGTACAGTTAATGTGCCAACAGGATATTTTGTTTAGTTTGAAGGTCGAATTTGCATATTAGACTGCCTAAAGTAGGCAATATTCACTTTATACGTGTTCATTGCCATTTTCCCTCATGTAAATATTGTTATCCTTCGGTTCGTAACTACATATTTTAAATAATGAAGTGAAATATGCTGATGTGAGTGTATTATCATGAGATACGAGCACGATGAATATATGATGATAGCTGCTTTAATGAAGTTGCAGGTCCACCGGTTAAAAATGACGAAGGTAAATGCGTAGTACTGATGCGAAGACTGGGGCTGTGGAAGTTGGAAAGGAGAAGCGAACTTAGCCAATCGAATTTTAAATATTACACAAAATTACACTGCAATAATCTAGATTGTAGCTGGCTGTTGTTGGCGTAGAGTAAACCTTGTGACTTGTGACAAGGAAGGGGATGAGTCAAAAACTGACTGATGTTTCTCTTCGCGAAAACTACTACAGATATTAGCACAAGGAAATGATAAACATGAAAACTAAATTATTTATGATGTTGAAATTTTATGTTGTGAAATGAATTTGAAACGAATTAACATGACATTAACAATATATATTATATATAGGTAGTATCATCGTGTAAATTTCTGTAGTAAATAATAAATAGGTGATTTGGTAGGATTACACTACATTGTATGTAGACTTAGTATTTAGAACGCAATTTTGCATACGCAATAAAATGGTAGTTTTCCCATGTTAGGATATCTGGTCTTTCATCAAACAAACAAAATCAATAATGTTAATGAATTGACTGTTAAAATTTGCGAAGTTTGGACTGACATTGAATTTCAGAATATTCGATACTGTTTTATAAAATTAAATCTTCTCCCGACTAATTTGGCTGCCATTATCGGCTTAAATATTTTTTAGATGTTTTTTTTTAGATAATTCTAATTTTTAGCCAGAGGTGTTTCGATAATCCTTTTTAGACCCCGGCCCACCGCTTACATCATGGGCGGAATATATTGAGTTGGAAACTGACATTTAAATTATAGGCCTTTTAGTTGTTCACTCTGAAAATGTCTTTACTGCTGGAATTAATCATCATGTTCAAACAAAAATTAACATAATTGTCGGTTTATGTCCAGAAAGTTTAAATTATTTGTACTACACTGAAGGAATGACTCTTAACGTTATTTTGAACGTTCCACGTTTAGGTATAGTTATGGCATGTTATTATCAAGGAGGAGATGTAAGCCCTCGTTTGGTGGGAGTTTATAACAATAAATGATCATGGAATGGTCGGTCGATGAAAAGTCATTTAACGCTTTTCGTTTAAGCAACGCGTACTCACCGAAGCGCTCCTTGAATTTCTAATAAATTGGATAATATTAGAAATGATAGGTAAAGCGGTGAGTAATTTTTTATTGAGTAGACTGGCTTTGCGGTCGGGTTGTTATTATCACTCCACAGCATCATCAGATCGCTCAGCAATTTATTTCCTTTTGGCAGACCGAGCCTCGTCACATCATAAAAACATTAATAATATAGTGTGTACGTCCTACATAATAATTTTGAACCAATACACACTTTGCTCAGCATATCTTGTGTTTGCACTTATTATGCAGCGTCGTCATCCTCTCTCCTCTGGAATTCTCTACGTTATGCATATATTTATGAGCCATTTTCGTGGGATGCATATTATGCACTTCATCATTTTATCTCATCGCTCACACAAGCCAGTATACATCAAGACAAGAGATGTGTAGTTCACCATGCACACCCTGGAATCGGTGAGAAGAGAAAAGGCTCTTTCTTTTTCCAGCAGCCGTGACTAGTAATGAAAAACTACAGATTGGAGTATGTGGAGTGTCGTGTCTTTTCAACCACTACTGCCCGTTCGCATTTTTTCCAATTTCCATAATATTCTACCTTCTTTTTTATGTTTCCTTTCCTTTTCCCGGGCTATCTGACATACGTGGTTGCAGCTTCCATCTCACCTAGTACTAGTAGTCAAGATAAATTTGCTCTGTAGTCAGATACAACAATATAAAGAAAAAATACGTAATTTCATAGTAGATGAGCCAACTTTAGTAAGTAAGCAGAGTTCAATTTCTTTTAGATATTGATATATATATAGTTCATCATTTTGTGTAATACTATACTGCAATACGATACAAGATGTCATGAATCGTATTTGTGTATTTAATTTGTGTCATCTGCATGTGTACACTGAATTACAATATTTATAGTTTTATAAGAATATGGTTCTAATTATCGTGTCGGACACTTTACCAGTTCAAGATGTACCATACGTCGTGTAATCATAGAGCCAAAAAAGACACTAACATCATGTGCATTCATGCCCGATGTTAATATGTAACTATAACTCAATACATACGAAACTAACTACGTACATTTACACGTTTTCACAAGTTGACTCGACCGGCCTGTGCATTGCCTTTGTCCGCGTTCAATTTTGTAAAAAGTTTAGTTTGAGTAGGGCGTGTTTGTGGGTGCACAAAAATGGAAATGCTACAGGGCGAAGTAGCAGCTATATGGTAATAAATATATCCTCTACCATTACGTAACAACTTTCCCATAATCCAGCTCCTCTTTACGACTTACGACCATCTTTTCCTCCCTCCTTTCTTCAACTTGTAAAAAATAACACAAAACGCACGTCTACACTGCTTTTACAAATAAAAGTAAGTCAGTAAAATGTTGGTTACGTACGGGTAGTCTACGTATTACGTAGTTGCTTACGCCTGGTTATTTAGTTCTTGTGTATGCTAGTCATAACATATAATGACGCACGTGTTCGTAGTACGGATATCAAACGTAAAAGTTGCTGTGTAGTAAATTGTACAAAAAAGGGATTAACACGTTCAAATAATCCGACGTCTTGGCGGAACTTGTAAAATTTATTCTTTATAGAATATATGAGTTTGTCGGTCCGTACTTTTCAACCTAATGAATTTCTATGAAATTTAAACAAAATTATTCTTGATTCTCAATGTATGAAATGAACTCGGCCTGTTGTTCTGACTCGCTTTCAGTGACCGCCTGTACTGCTACAATAAACGCAGAGAACAAAGCGAATGAAACGTTCCAGTAGAATGATGTAGAATAAAAGTCGCGAAAAAAATCGATGACATTCATAATATTCATACAAAACAGTGTAATCCACCTTTTGGAAAAGTCTATAGAAAGCAAGTTTTGGAATAATTTTTTCCCCACAAATCTGAAAAATTCCAGAGTCTTATTATAGAAACATTGTGATTGGTGATTACAGACACACGGACAAACATATTGGTCGCATAGACTACTTTCAGCATAAATGATCTTCTTAGTTAACAGATAAGGTTTCTTTTCACATAATCTTTTGTCCTCCTTGAGACCAATTTTTGATGATGACTTTTAGAAAGTTCAAGAACTGTTGTATTGTTTGCCACTTTAGACTCTTCAAAGGTACAAATTGCATAGGTGTAGTTATCTTTAAGCCAGACTCTGGCTACCCATATAAAACTGTATCTGTTAAAGCGGCCTTTAGCATTTCACAACTATTCATTTTTTCATCATTTCCTCCATATAAGGATCTTTGTAATGATGTGAAAGAGAGTGTGTGGTCTACTTAGATATGCTTTCTTTATATCACGTCGCATCCAGGAATGCAGAACCATGCACCACCTTTAGACGAACACTTTCGGCTAGGTAATTGTATGATTTCCCGTCTGCTATCTTCCAGCAGGACTACATTTTCCCACAAAATAATAACATTACGATGAAACAAGACCATTTCTCCCGTTTTTATGGTAATAATTGCTAGTATGCTATTAGGAAAGAAGCAAGTGAAGCAACAGTATTGGCATCAAGGCTAACGGAGGAAATATTAGAAAGTAATAGTTTCTAGTAAATGCAAAAAATAGCAAAAACCGCTATAAATGACGTAGCTGAAAGCTATATTCCATGATTTTTACCAAATAAACTCTTTCAAATAAACCACCAGTTGATTCTTAGTCTGCTATGGTGTAAATGTTTCCCCCTGTGGCACCACTAGGGTGAACGTTTTGATCTTATTTCCGATCAAATTCTTTCTCCGCGTGATAGCTTTCGAATAAACTGTTTGTTACTACATAAAATCCCTTGTCCCTCTGAGAGAGAGAACTCATTCCCCTCCACATCTCAGGATAGTTTAAGTGGTGAGCCTAATAGGTGCTCACACAAAATCAGTACAAAATTGATGACCACATTAAACCACACGAGAGAGTAGGAAAAACCAACAGACAAACAGACAAAATCGATTAATTTATCACTTGGGGTAATACTTGCAGCTACCGGATAAAAAAATATGAACGGTTGTAGTAATTGCAGAGAGTCTGTTGCCTATTTGGTTATATAAGAAACTGGCGAACAAAAATGTTATTACAACACGAGTACTCATACATTTAGCACTGAAACTTGGCCAGCATGCTGGGCTCCTTTCAATAGCGCCGACTTGGGCAAAGAGTGGGATATTTTTACGGAAAAAATATGTTCAGTTCCTTCATTTATTGTCGCACTTTACATTCCTTTAGTGTTACTGGTTGAATCTAATCTACCAGGCCCTTTTAAAGTGGTAACTGCGCCGGTTATATATGCGAGACTAATACAAGTAGCAGCGTCATGTAGGAAAGTATGCGTGTAGAGGGTGGCCGTTGGTGAAGAAGGGAGAAAAATGGAATGTTAAGCAGTATCGGGAAAATTGCAACTACACTATGTATGGAATTCTATATGGCGGGGCTAAACCGCCATCCTTTGTGCTAGCTGACTGTGACAAACAAAGCAGACAGGATAGTAGAGGACTGTGTGAGAACTTTCTTTTATTCTTACAAGGGACGAGCTTCATGTCGGCTGCCTACGATAGGACATTGTGGAGCGTGCTACGCAGCTGATAATACGTTGCTGGGGATAAGAGGAAGCGGGGAAGTAATTTTGATGCTTTTGATCCAAAAACAAGTCAAATTAACGTATTTTATGATGATTATTATTGCTTGTTTTTTGAATCAGCCATATTTGATAATTTATTTCGAGTGCGTGACTACCAGATAGAGATACTTCCTTGTATGAAGCGAAAGCGACGGTTTTCTCAACGAATGAGTAAGCGAAAACAAATGAGTTTTTCTATGGTAAAGAGTAAAGAGAGAGATAGAGGGAGAGGGAGAGAGAGAGAAGACGTGACTGTTGGGTTTCGTATTTCTACTTCTTTCACTATTCTACACTTCTGCCTTACGAACGTCACACACGAGCACACTGCACTGGCGGACTCAAATAAAGGAAAAAGGGTACAGTGAGCAAAATAAGTGGCGAAAGAAGCAAAATTCTCTTGGAATGCGCTTCAACTCAAGTCACTTTCACCATGTAAGTGAGGCAGCAAGGAAACAAACAATTTCTCTTTGTGTTTCCTCTCTCCCCCTTCCTCTGTTGATATTTCACGAAGGCACATTATCCCATTATTCCCAATCCCTACTTGCATCCACTGCTATGATATTGGCGACGAACACTGTATGTGTATAATGGTGATCCATGATGTGGATGACGATGACGATGTGGATATAGCTTGCACGTTTTTCTCTATACAACATCCCATTAGAAGATTTTGCAGTTATCCTCCATAAAAAGGCGAAATGAGGAAGAGAGGGAGAAGAGAGAAAAACGGAGAGAGCAGGAAGGGGAGACATGGAAGCAATTTAGACTTTCGCTCGCTGTCTTCTTATTCTTTGCCGACATAATATTATAGCTGGCTATCACATGCCTCGTCCTCCTCCTCCTCCTCCACCGCCACCACCTACTCCTACTCCCACCACTGCCATCCCCACATATACATCCATTCCTTTCACGTGCTCTCTATCCACTCCACCGACAGTAATAGGCAAAACCTAATATCCATATCTACGATAACAACATTCCGTCTGTTTTATTTTCATTTATTATTAGGGTACATGCAATATATAATATTTTTGATGTATCATACGTCCAACAATTCTATTCCGCCAGCACAAGCTACCTTTTTATCTGTTTTCCAAAAGTAATATTATTCAATCGAAACTAAGCCGAAAAGGGACAGTAGAGGGAAAGAATAGGAAAAACATTGGCCTGGCCTGTTTCTCCACTCCTACTGCCACAGCAGGCCTTTTTTCCCTCTGCCATGTTCCCGATGATGATGTCGATAGTGCCTGCTCTGGGTCTGTCTAAGTCTTCGTCGTATGGAGAACGTGTGGCGGTAGTTGAAGCCCGCTCACACTCGAACGCTTTACTTTCCACTGCTGCCGCTGCTACCATCACCACCATCACTACTATAGCTATATTGATGATACCACTACTTTGTACGCTATACGCGGTTCCACCACCGTTTTCTTCTTCGTGACTTCGGTAAAATGTACATTTTCTTTCGCTTTCTCCGTTTTTGTTACAACAACAACTCTATAGTTCGTTGGCTTTGGCTTGTTCATTGGATCCATCCAAAAACTGGTGGTGGTGGTGGTAGCGGCGGCAGCGGATGTGATGATGGCGGTAGTAGTATAACAGCGTACTAGAAACAGGCATGTTCTCCCTCTCTCCCTCCATACCATCACTTGTAATGCCACCACGATAATATCGTATGAGAGAGACGCTCTGTATTACAATATTCTCTTTCCTTTCCTCCTTTCCCCCTGCGCCTCACTATTTTCTCGTCACTCTTTACTTTTTTGCGGAGTGAGTCAGTCAGTGAACAAGTATGCTACTCTCTTTCTGTTTTTCATCTACCGCCTTTTTTCCAGGCCCACACTTGCCACCACTCAGTTGGCAGAAAGTAAGTGGTAGTGGCACTCTTTCACCCGCTTGCCTTCATTACCATTATCATCCGCTCAACTTCATCCTCAGAACAAGTACATGAGGGTCACATACACCGTACACAGTTCCTCTTAACTGGTTCCATTGCAATTCATTTCCCGTCATTCACCATCCTCTCCCATTCGCATTACAACGAGGTGGAGGGAAAAACAAAGGAAAACAAAAACGTTGAGACTTCCACTTTCACCTTAGTAACAATATCCCACTAATCATCCCTATTAGAATTATCCCTCTATACAAAGATTTCATATGAATGATTTTCAAATCCAAAGATAAATTACCCCTTTATCTCACAACGGCATTCCCGTTTCGGCTCTCGAGGGTCGACGGGAACGCAGCTGCTAAACACTGCTGCATATTGGTGGGATGGTTGGCTCGTTATTGGTTTGAGGATATCTTTATTTAGATTCCTAATCCCCTAGCAACATGACGTTTTTTTCATGAAAGAACTTGAAGCAACAAGGCTGTACATAAGCGCCGTTCAATTTTATGAAATTAGGTACAGTGAAAGTGTTAAAAGAAAGGAACGTGCATATAAAACAGAGAGCCGAGAATCCCTCGACTGGCTACATGCGGTTCTCCTCCACACAGTCGCACGTACATAATAAACTCGATAAGCGTGTGCATGTGCTAGTTGCTTACTGACAGTGTTAAGAAGTGTACTCCATCGTAGAGCGGTGCCAATACAACTCTCTGTCCTTCTGTAGAATCCAGTATCAGCTCTCGTTTTCCCCGTGAAATCTTTTATTTCTTTAGTAATCCTGTGCTGCAACTGCTACAAGAGTTTCGTGGAGTGGTGGTGTGACTTTCGTACGTTTCTCCACACGACAAAACAACTTACAACAACTAATGTCACTGCTCGCCGCTCTAAATATTAAAAAAACGAACATGAGAACATGATGTAGGGATTTGGCTCAGCGACGTTTATTTTTTTCACAATCTCATATGACGACGGGAAAAAGGAACACGTGCATGCAACGTTTTTTGCAAAGGTGTCCTTCCACGCTATACCGAAATGTTCCTGGAAAGTCATCGGAAAAAATTGTAAACAGGTACACGGAAAGAAAATATTAGTGGCAGCCGCATAACTAATAGTCCGAAACTGTGCTGGTGTTTCTCTGTGTTCAAATAAAAATAGAACATTTTAACCGCCCCAATTTTTTACATTTAAGTGGGCATGTTGATTTTTTCTCTCTCTCTCAAGAAACGACAGCCAGGCCCATTGTGCACGATAAAACTGTATCTCTGCAAAAAATGTAAAATATGAGTCAGCTAGGCCATACTCAGGTGTGTTCATACTTTCTTGGTATAAAACACTGATGAGGTAACGTAGCAAGTGTGAAGGTTCTGGTGAGTCATTATAGCCGGTGGGGGGAGAGGACATACCAAGCAGGACATGTTGTGGGGGAAAGATTACGAGAAAACGAAACAATTTGCGCGCGGTACACACTGCAATATAACAGCCGCGGTGTGAATACAATTCTTTGTTGCATTCGCAATTTTCGATTTATGACTGTTTATTATTGTTGTTGTTGTTGTGGCTGTGATCCTCGTCGTTTAAATGCCATTTATGAATATGAGGGTATCGCACCGACTATGTACAAACTGGATATTACGTATTGAACAAAGCATACATTTATTTTTTCGCGGAGCATAAACCATACACATATTGTGTATCTACAATGTCATTTCCTGGTTTGTCTGGCTCCGCTTGATTTCTTCTACTTGTCTTATCCTACTATTTATTAAGAAAATACACAGCTCGAACCCGTTTTTGTTGTTCTATTGACGCTGTGTGACATTCTGTGAACCAGAGGGAAAACCTGGGAAAAACGCCTCCGCTGTGGTAATATTCCGTGATGTCACCAAGTGCAAGTCAGTCACCTTGAATATCCTAGATAAGACACAGTCCGGTTTCATTCCCCGTCTCCTATTCCCTCCCCCTTTTAAACGTGTTTGCATTCTTGGGGGGAAAATTATGCCCGTTTTTTTGTATCTTCAATGAAGAACTTGATGGCGTCATTCCCTTTGTTTTCTGGTTTCCTACGAGAGCTGCTTTCCTCTACAGAGAAAACCTCGGAGCATAATTCCTTCGCGGAGCAAAGGGATACATCAAAAAACTAATTGACCAAGCCGAAAACTTTACACGGTATTTCTTTTATCCGTGGGTACAACAAATTGTTTAAAGTAATTGCATGCCCCGTACTTTTGTGTTGTTGCTGCCGACATACGTGTGTCCGTATCGATGTCTCCGACAACGTTGTTGGCTTCAGTGGGGAGCAATACAAACTTTTTTACTTACTCACAGTCAACAGTCGTGTAAGTAACACGGTTGGAGCTCGAGAAAAAAGAAAAGTGTTCCATTAGTCACCATTTACTATATATTATTCAGTGGACGAGGGAGATCATCTCCACCGACAGCAGGAGGAGTACAGGTATACAAAAACTCTATAAAAACCTATGTACTACGACGAGTACAAAAAAATACAGTTGTATACACCACACAATACAAGTATGTCCCTATTATCTTTGTTTGTGTAGAAAAAAGGCTCTCGCTCCACGTCCGAATCCTGCAAACTTTACTATTTGCTACAACGATATGCGCCATATGGATGCACAGGGAATGAAGACCGTCTTTGATTTTCATTAAATTTACAGCAATACGAGCAATACAGGAAGGAGAGTGATTCGAAATATTTTTAATACAATTCCCTTTCCAGCCGACCAATCCCGTTTTTTCGCGGATTGTCCATTTCTAGGAAGTACTTGTAAATTTATAACAGGGCCATTTCAGAGAAAAGTGTAATGAAACTTGTCCTTCTGCCGAAAAACGGGGGGAAGAGCTCATGATAATAAAAGCAACTAAACTCGACAGCTGCATATTTGATGAAAAATCGACGGCAAACTAGGCCAAAAACGGGGGAGAAAGAAAAAAAAATCATCGAAAAAAACAGGAAAGTCACACGTCAAAAATTGCGGGGTGCTTTTACCAACTGGTTTGTAAAATTTTAGACACACCAACTGGTAAAAAAGCTGTTTCACTCCGCTCATTGGGGATTCATGTATGTGCATACGTGATTATTTGATTATCATTGTCGTGTTAGGACGACTACACAACCTTAAATAGAAGAACATCGTCTACGCTAAAAATACATACATTCTGGTCGCAATGAAAGAAAATGCACACACGCCTCACCATTAAGAAAGTCAAAAGGAAAATATTAAATGAAAGTGGAAAAGTAAGTAAAAAGAGACGCAAGGTCGGGCGACTTTCACTACAATCGTCAACAAAACTGTGCGACTCCTTGATGGAAAAAAATTATCGGTGTGATCGAGTGAATGAGTCGTCGTGGTGAAGAAACGTGAAAGTGTGTACGTGTGTGTGTGTGTGGACTTGCGGGGCTTCATCAAGCACACAAAAACACCAACCCATCATCACTCGAACTGAACTGTGAGTGGGGAGGGGGAGTTTGTTTTTCTCCGAGCATTTTCAGATTATTAATGATGAAAATGTATGAATGAACAGACAGAAAACATGTGAAGAAAGCTGTCATTCACAAAAAAAATTCACCTGCTGAAACGAAATTTTTCCCACAAAACCCTTTTCATTAAGTTTTCATGAGTTTTGGTGCAGTCGTGGTTGACTTCACATTCCCCACCGCGTAAAGAACACAAGCGAAAAGAAAACTGCGACAAACTAAAGTGGAATGAAAGTGGTGCGGAGGAGTATGTGTAATAATAATATGCCTACGTTGATTACTTAGCATTGCTGCTCGTATAATTGTTACCCGTACATACAACTTTATTTAGAAGTAGAGACAGATGTAGTGTGTGCAAGAAATTTAATTACCGAATTTGTATAATTACGCCCTGGTATGTAGCTTGGATGTTGGTACCTTTTGTATTATTTTCTAGAGCGTTGTGACGCCTTCTGGAGTCGCAGAAAGAGAGAGAGAACACATTACTATTGACGATGATGGTACAGGTACGTAATATTTGTACGCTACGTTGTTCATCTCTGACGTAAAGCGTAGTTTAACCGAGTAGTTGATTTGTTTTACTACTTTTAGTGTAGATACCGACAAACAGCATAAACGTTTCATACATTTATTCTCCAAGTACACGTAATCAGTGTACCGTCTAATAGAAACCGAACAGTTCTTTTCGTTTCGAGAGGTATTTGTTGACTTTGCCGAAGTTGAGAAAATAAGAAGTGTTTTATGACAAACTAAACGGACCGCGGTAAGAAACATTTATATGAAAGAAACTACATTCTGAATTGGTAATGATGACGCCGAGAAGAGGAAAGTTAAAAGGTAAAGCTGTCGAAATGGTATTAGGATTAGTTGATGTTGTGAAAGTTCAAACGTGTGGCCGTTTCTTTAGTCCGTGGCCAATTTAGGGAAAGCAAATGTCCAAGTACACTAATAATGACGGTATAAAAGGTGTTTAACAAGAAAGTAAAAGAATATCCCCTCGCATTAATGTGTAAATGCCAGGGCTAATTAGGCGTAAGTACTGAGTGGCCGAGTGCGAGTCAAAAAGTACTGCTGGCGAAGAAAAACTAAAAGCGACGTTGCAGAAAAAAAAATATATTGCCACACAAAGTAGGTAATCCGGTTTTCATGTCCATCACGAGTGGGGCCAGGACGTCGAAAGTGTGGAAAAAAATAAAGCTTTTTGAATAATACTCCTGTATTGTAGAATGTCTAACAGGATGATAGTGTTGCCACATCGGACCAGTGACCGCGCCGCATAGTAGTAGCCAAACAGCTGAACATTTTTCCAGAAGACACGATTGTCGAGGGGGAAAATGAAGATAAAGAAAAGAGAAAACGTGTTGTGTGCTATGTGTGTGGTGGGTGCTTTGATCGATAATTTTTCCACCGGCTACACGACATAGCACCACTTGCACACTCTATATAGCCCTTCACGACAAAGCAAAAAAAAGGCAACGAAAGGCACACCAGAAAAGTAGCAGAGCAGCAATGAAAGAAGAATAAAACACTGTCCATCCATCCATTTCTGCATGTTGTTGGGTGCAAAGTTGTTGTCTCGCTTTTCTTACATAAATGTGCTGGACAGTTTGCTATTCTCATCGTCGTCATACCATATAGTATCAATGCTTTAATGGGTATTTTTATCAGCGCTAAACTTCTCCTCCTGATATGCTACTACTACTACGACCATTAGTAGTGGTAGCAACAACTAACAACACAAAGGCATCTCATCATTTACACCACAATCCCATTATACAGTTCAAGGCAGCCCCACAGTAAAACGACATTTCCAAGTGTCGACCGTTACAAAAAAGGAGCACCTACTCGGGAAGAGGAAGACGAGGGAGAACAAAAAGATAATATATAGCTGTTCCATCCTCCTTTCGTCCCCCAGTTTTCTCCGTAGAAGTATTTGAACAACAACGACAACAAGAGGCATAATACTCTTATATCCACGTTATACCCCTGTTTTGGCGAAAAACTGTATAAAGCCGTCCCTCCTCTTCGCTTGACTGAAAGGAGTTGCCGAAAGAGAGATGAAGAAAAAGACTACCAGGGAGGAAGAGGATGTGAAGAAAATACTATCTTATTTTGAACAATATTGCAATTATAAAAGCGCCATTGTCAGTAGGAGGTCAGTAGAGGGGATAAGACGAATGCAAGGAGTCCTTCCTACGTGGAGGGTAAAGTAAGAATAAAAACTATTTCAGCGTTATCACTGGATTTTCCAGTCTCTCATAGGATTGTATGAAACGGTAAATAAAAAACGAAACACTAAGTGCGTACACTAGTAGGTGGGCGGAAGTGGAAGAATAAAAAAAGAGAAATGAACGACGACATGCAGAAGAAGCACTTGGAGCATCGTCACTACGCTGGAGGACTAGCTGATAAGAAGGAGGGAAAATGCAAAAAAGGGAGACAGGCAAATATCTAAATCAAAGCAAGATTCTACTCTCTCTCGCTCTCACTGTCTCTAGAAGGCGATGAAAGAAAGATTTTTTGCTACCATGCCCTCATTCTACCGTTTTCATTTGCTTTTCTCCAGGCTCTGGCTTCCTTCCTTCCTTCCTCTACTTTATCATCGTGATCTTCTTTGCCAACAGGAAACTACTTGATTAGATAACGGTCTTTCCCCGACCAAAATCTTCCCCATCATCAACCTCACTTTCCATGATGGAAACAGCGGTAAGCGTCGTGGTGATGACAGGGAGTACGGAACACACAAATAGAAATACGATAAAAAGAAGGAGAAAAAATGTTTTCCCCGTCCCTTCCCCCGCTCTTTCTCTCTCGGTGAATTAATAGCTCATCGTTCCAGTGTTATTGGAATGAAACAAGGAGGATTAAGACAGAATAGTGCGTGCACGTTCATACATTGATCAATATATACTCCCTACACACTCCTAACGAACTCCCTGTCATGTGTACTAATTTCCATAACGATGTTGTACTCTTTCAATTACAGAATTATCTTTTATGACTCAACATTTCCCTGAACGAGTACAACACGATGTACAATGTACCTTGCCACTTGCCAAGGGAAAATTATATAGACTCGTACAGCTACACTGTAAACGGGGAAAGTTGCATGGAGTCAGAGAACACTGCCACAAATGAAATGAAACAAGGCAGATAACAAGCTCCCGTATATATACACGTGTTACTACTAGTTACTCAGAAAATCTATACTCCGTCGTGTACTTTATGGAATAGGTAAAAATTAAAATAAAGTTACGATACAATTTTAAAAGCGTGCAATACGACTGCGGAAAAAAAGGAAGAAAAACTACATAGCAATCCACGAAGTGAATACGAGTTCTCTGTGTTATATGATACTTATTGTAATGCTTACTCCTATTGTTGTACTATATTGTAAGACCGACGAATTGTTAAATATTGTTAAAAAGGAAAGTACTAAGAGAAACTACACCTAAGTTGACTTAGGTACAGACTATAAGAGAAAATTAAAAACTATATAGTCGCTAATACAAGTACAGGTACGGTAAGCTTTAAGATATACCAAAAGTGAGCCCTGTGTGGTTATTCACGCGCTGATCTTATTGGCTGTCCGATTACAGAAACCGAATAAAGGTGTGACACGAAATCTGAAGACAACGCTGGTTGTCCTTTCACAGGGGGTACGTGTATGGAGGATACTTATACAAGATATCAATGTATTCTACCCATTTCGGGCAAATCTGCATTTTTCCAGAATTAAAAATACGACAAGCTAAAAGTCTTATATTACTGAACTGTTATAATCAGGCTATCCCCGGTCTTAGTAAGTTTCTTGGAAGTTGTCTTTCTTTATGGAGTTTGTTGGAGGTTTTTTGTAGGTAGTATTAGGTGTGTATATGTTATTGCCCTGCTGCTGTAGGATGTGGTAACAGAAACGACAGGATAATTCCAGCACCCTTATCTGCCGGCTAAACAGGTACATACCTTAGCTTAGTAAGGTTTCTCTGTATTATTGGTATGGTTACTTTTTGCGGTCACTTTGACAGAGTACGAAGGCACACATTGGCGAAATGATACACACAATAACACATAATGGAATGAAGAGTTGATTCCGAAAAGTGCTTTGACTCTCTCTCTCTCTCTCCAGTAATCTGGTAAACCATTGTAGCTAGTAAAGGGATGTTCATGGCTTTCCCAAATATTCTCGGCGATTCTCTCCTGATATAATAGGAAACTCCGAAGCATTTACTTCCGAAAAGAACATCCTAACGTCAAACTATTAAACCGACTACTCCATTCTGAGGAGTAACGAAATTTACTCGTGACGACGACGATCCCTATATAATTTCGGGCCCGATGGTATGTTGGTAGGTTACCACCTACGGTATCGTTATTAAACTTTCTTTAAATCGGAGGAATTAGCGGCAAACTTCCCGCTAAGCAATAAAGAGAAAACATTATTTGTGTTGTTTTCCTCAACGAGAATGTGCTACACTTTCCCCTTCTACACTTTCGCCCAAAACTTTCTCTCTCTCTGTGTTCCACAAGTTTTGTTATTGTTTCCATTAAGAGACGAAATACACAGAAAATAAATACAATGTCGTTCCGAGCTAGTAGAGTGGCGGAGTTCTCCTGTCAAATGGAGGTTGACGGAACGCTCGCTCTCTGACAACCGTAAAATACATACCAGCATTGTTTCTATTGTGTGTTCCCAACCATTTCCAACGTGTTATTCGATACTATGCAAATGATCAAACTATTATTCTTCGCTATAATACTCCACGACAATTTCCGTTAATAGGACATTATGCAGAAGTTAGCCAATGCCATAAATATTTCTCTCGACCGTGTCTCCGTCTTGTTGTTGGTAACACTTTACGAAAGAAGAGGTACGCCACGGAGAAAGTTAGGTGAGGAAGGAGACTGACACTACCGTAAAGAGCTAAGTTTTCCAGGCAGATATAGATATACCTAAATAGGGAGCTTGCGGTGGTTGACAAATTTGTTGGTTGTTGATGATAGGGATTAGGGTGACTGGTGGAGAGAAGAAACAGAAGCTATAATACCAAAGTATACGATAAGCTAAAAAAAAGCTATATATATTCCCATTCGCCTTGTGTAGGAAAGCAGACAGGCATATGATGTGGTATGAGGAATTAATAAGCGTACCCGTAATATTTCTAAATAATGATGATAGGAAGGGTATTTGTTGCCGTGTAATCTTTCAACTCGACTACACTTTCTATATTCTCTGGTGCAGAGTAAACCCGTAAAGTTATTTCCTTCCCCCGTTGTGTTGTTTGTCGTAGAAGTATTACCACTACTACTACTACAAGAGAGATTGATCTGCCGTTTGGAACTAGAGTTGTCGATGAGGGCGAGAGGGCCGTGTACCGTCTGACGGTGGTCGGCTCCTCCTCCCATCCTTATATATGTACTTATATATATAGTTGGAAATAGTTTTAGTATTATCGTATCGCATCTTTCCGTCGTACTGCGTTGATAAATAGATGTGGAATATTTTAGAAATATAGAACGTAGTTGGATTCTGTTATGAAAAGTACAAGAGCAAAAATATGCACTATCATGTAATGAAACGGCTAGTTTTCTCCATTAAGTATGGTGACGAGGAGATGATTGGGAACTAATGAGAGGAGCAAAGCTCATTTGCTCTTTCTCCTGCCATCATCGCCCCCAACCGCATTATAATAACTTGCTTGGAGGCATCTTTAACGACTCAAAGGTGGGTAGCTCCTGGTTTGACGGGAGAGATGAGGACCGCAAAATGGTATGACAGGAGTGGAAACGTTACTTTGGATGTGTGTGAATGTTTAATTAAGATATTGGTTTGTAATCGCAATGACAGCGAAATGCTCGTAGTCGTCGTATCTAGAGGAAGCTGTGTAAGAAGAGGAAGGAGGCGGATGATCCGACGGCGAAGGAGATGGAAATTTTTTTTACATTTCCGAAATTGGTACATCAAAGTCTTCACCTTCTATCGGCGTATGGCAGTTCCTGGCTGGTGTGTGGTGTGTGCTGGTGTGTGCGCGTCGATAATGTGGGGAAAGCCTAGGGCGATGTGGAAAGGATTTGTTGGTGGCAAGGGAGAAGGAAGAGATAGGTAGGATTTAGTATAAAAGGAAAAGTTAAATTACGGTATATAGCCTATCCACCTCATCACAAATGCAAATGATCCTGCTTTTTTCCTCTCTCCTACCTTGATAAGAATGTCTACTCTACCCGTCTTCATCAGCGTTTCCTTTTTGTATACATCATTTTAGTTTAATAGTTTACCGCCGACCTCAGGGAGTAAACACCCTGCTGCTTTATATAATAAATAGGTTATATGAGGTTTTGAACTTGGTATGGTTCCCAGTTTCATTAGTTCGCCTTTTAACCAGTTTTTTAATAAATTGAATGAGTGAGCTGGAGCGCAGGTAGTCAATTTCTTGTTTAGTTTGCGAGGAAAGTTGGAAGATTTTGGAGGAAGATGTTGATACATGCAGTGTGTGTGTGTGGTATGAGTATGTGGTTTTCAGGATAGGAGCAAGTTTCTTGGTAGGTACACACAACTTTCTAGCCAGGAGGCTATATCCGCCACGTACAGGAACGGGAAAAAAGACAATAAAGTTACCACTTGGAAACATTTCCTTCATTTTCTTACTAGTAGTTAAGCCCGTTTGATAACGTACGAAATATGTAGGCTGCTACAACATCAGGCCGCTTTTAACATACACATTAAGGGCATGTTCCAGCGTCGTAGTTATACTGTGATACCCAACATGTTTATAATGTAAAAAATGTTTCGATTCGAAATATTACTTTTCATAAGTCCCTGTTTTCAAATAATTTTGAGTTTCACTACATTAAAATAGATTTGTGGTAAACCTTGACAATCATATAATACTCAAGATAGAATGATGTCTCTTTGACGTCCGGACGCATGATAAAATGACATTAATAAAGGGATTCTCCGTTTAGGGATTAGATGACATACGAAATTTTGAAAAAAGTAAAATAGAAGGAGTTAGACACGATAATTTGTAGTGTACTTATTTATAAAGTGACACGCCAGCATCATCAAGGATGTGGAATTTACGAGCGCGGTAAGAATACACGGTTCTTTGTAATGGATTAGAAAGATATCTGTGTTAGTTAGTGTACGTGTGAGTGTATCTCGCATCACGCCTTGCTTGTCGGCTCTTTCTCAAGGAAGGAAAAAAATGTGTTCGTTATAAATAAACGCGGGCGCATTAGAGGCAAGTGACGCTCTCCCGGAGAAACCGGGTTGCCGTGCAGAGGGGTAGGTAGAGAGAGATATGTTTTAGGTATGCGTATAATTTTATCATTCCACATGATACTCTTCCCACCCTCGTCATATGATCACAGAGGCGTACATTACCTTTTCCTCTCTCGAAAAAGGAAAGCTGGAGCCGCTCTGGATTTCAAACAGTAAATCAGTTTAAAAATTTGTCTTGATTGTTTTCGGTAACTACTTTTCCTTTGCTCTACAACGAACTGGCCACGGTCTGGCAGAAAATGAAACGAGAGAACAAATGCCTTCCGTTTGATCCAATAAAAGATTTTCTTCCGCTTAGCTGGTCGTCGTATGCTCACCTTGATGATTGTACATCAAAGTGAAGTGGAGCTAGAGCAGCATTCCCTCTTTCATTCTGCCTCGCCTGTCAGAGAGAATGATAATGTATTAAGTAAATAGAGAGCAGTGTAGTGATGTAGTGCAGAATTGGAGCGGCTGGGAATGGGCATCCTTCGACTTCGTTGTGCCACTGCCAGTAATCAGGACTGATTTCCACCTCGCTCACATACTCACTTTCTTCCAACTTTTCTCCATTTTCTACCCTACGAGCTTTTTTATCCTCATCATCATCAACATGACTTGCCATTCCATCGTTGACTTGGTCCTTTTTGATGATGATGTGATGGCAAGTGAGGGAGCCAAGAAACTCAAAACCGTCAGTATATACCTTAATAGGGTATATATCAGCGGGATATACTTGAAAATGTGGGCTACCATTACACTAAATAATATGATGAACGAATCAGACACACAGCATCACATGGGCAAGTTAAGTTCCCTCGAGTGTAAATGAGAACGGATTGTTTCCTTCTACTCTTTTCCTGACTTTCCCTTGAAAAGGGAAAAATTATGTATCCATAGGAGATATAGTTGCTGTGTGTCGGCGGTACTGAATAGTAACAAGAATGTGTGTGTGTGGGTATGCGAGAGAGAGAAAGCCCACTTATCATATTTTTCTTGTTAGTTGGTCTCGTTTCCACACCTTATCTTCCATTTTTGCTCATTTTCTTGAAAATTCTACGAAAGAGTAGGACAGGAGAATAGACAGAGGACTAGGAAGATAGAAAATACTACACAAGTTGGAAAATGAAGTGCGGAGTATACGGTGGCCGCATATAGTTAGAGCGAGAGAGAGAGTTCTGGATCATCATCATTTTTAAACAGGGGAATGCCAGGGAAGAAAGAAAAACGATGAATTTTGCTTCCTCCCTTGCCATTTATTACGATAGTGTTTAGACTGGCCATTTTTCCTGACCTGAAGACGGGACAATGGGGAAAAGAGCTATTTTCCCCGTTTGCAATCTGCTATAAATGTACTTATAAATGGCCCAGCGACGTTTCAAGAGACCATCACCGCGTACCCACACACACGTTAATCCTCTGGTCGTTAATATTATTGCAAAAGAAAGCAATTCGAAAAAAGAGAAACCCAAGATGAGTCGGAGAGACAGAAGCGTGAGAGGGAGGGAGAGAAAGAGGGGAAAAGACGAGAAGGAAAGAAAAAAAAGTAATATCCCCTGGAGCCACATACCTTGCTCTTGTTCTAACAAGTAAAGCTGACGTTCTGTAACGTCTCTTTTTATGCTGCTTACGATTAGTTATTTCCCTTCTCTACTTTGGCCACTATCCCTTTTTTGAGAACGAAGGCTAAAATATGGAAATGGGACCATTATAGTAATAACAAAACAACAACAGCAACAACAAGAGCAACGCTAGTGGTGGTAGTGGAGCAACTAGGCCAGTCATCAAGACTAGAATTCTAACCATCCCCACGTCTACAAAGATACCCACAAAATTTTATATAAAAAGGTAGAAATACAAATGTGGAATGCCCAAAGCCCGCGTTGAACTACACATGACTCACATGGCTCTCTGGCTATTAAAAAGGGGTGTAAAGTACGCGCTCATTAAAGCTCCGGAAGGAAAGACACATCAACCCGAAATAGTATCGCACAACAACGTGCATCCACAAGCACACCGAAAACGTTTTCACGCAGAGATTTCCTCCTAAGTATTATGAGGTACAGCTCTACCATTTAACTGTAATCTATGACTCTAGTACTGAATACACCTCAGCACCAGAGAAAAAAACCCGGACGTATACCCTTTTTGCATGTTTACTTTTCGTGAGCACGGCACAGCAAAACTATAAAAACCGTTGCCATTTTCTCTCCAAAAAACTGGAAACGTAACGGCTGAATGGAAACGCTACCGTTAAAAAAAATCTGGCAAATGTATTCCTTTCTTTTTAACCCATCCTCTCGTTGTAAAATTGCGTGGAAATGCTCCTTTTTAACTAAAGCTCTCCAAACAGTAAAAATACTACGTAGTGTGAGCGGAGAAAGATTGAGCTAAGCCAAGGAATGAAACATTTTTTATGTGTGTGTGTGTGTGTGTGTGTGTGTGTGCTCACTCGGGTATTTCACGTTTATTCCGGCTAAAATCCCTTTAAGATAAAAAAAAGCCTTGGCTTCTTCACTCCACCATTTCCTTGGGTGTAACAATTCAATTCTATGCTGCTACTAATAATACAGTAATTGAATAAGAGCACGGAAAAGACAACCGTTTTAAAATATCTTCACTTTTTAAATTTTCTCAACTAGGACGTAGATTTTTTGTAAAAGGTTGCAAACATGACCATCATCATCATCATCATCAGGATAAGTTGGAGGCAAGAAAAATCCTTCGTTTTCATCGTTTCATGGAAAGCACAGCGCCGCGGTGTGCTAAACACCACATTATTTCATGACAACTGAGTTAGCATATACAGAGAGAGAGAGAGGAGGAGGGAGTAAGAAAGCACACCAGAAAGGAAGAAGAATGTAGAGAGGAAAATCGCGAGTTAAAACCATGTACATTTACACACAGCGGTTTTGTTAGAAGACATAAGGGTACAAATACATTTTCCCTTTTTTCTTTTGTATGCTGCTTTGTAACAAGAACGCGGCACAATGCCCTGTGCCAGAAAAAAACACTAGGAAGGACTGTTGACCTTTATGACTTCACTGAATCGTGAGATGGAAGCAACAGATACAATTTCCTATTGTCGTGTAGCATACTATTGTTATCATTATTAATATTGTTATTACGGAGGTATTTACTCGGTAGTCATTTCTCGCTACTTTTCTTCATGGCAATGGAATAATCATCTCGGAATAATGAAAAAATGGGGCAGTAAAAGGGAAACTTACAAACATTGCCGCAGCAGCAGCGGGCTGTTACGAGGTGTTTGTTTTTTCCCGAGGAAAAAACTGCAATTTAAAACAAGTCAACGGAGCTGTTTGCTCCGATAATGCAATTTTACATTAGAGCATTATCTGGTTTAGTGTCTGTTGGTGGTTTAATGATTGCTGCAGCAAGAGAGAGAGAGAGAGGGGAGATATGTTTCAAGTAATAGAGGACCGAGATCGTTGGTTAGGGCCACTTGGCGATAAAATTTTGGCTAAGATAGGCTAGCTGAGTATGTAAATAGTGCATTGCTTTACAAGGAGCCCAGCGAAGCGGAAAGTAGTATAAAGTCAAAACAAACGGGAGGACGAAATAGGGGAAGGAAAGGGAGTGATAAAGCCGGGAGGAGCGCGGCTTTCTAAAAGAGTATGTGGTTACTGCGGATGTACTTGTTTTTATCAGGCATTTCACTTTGTAATCAGTCATTACCGATGACCATAAAAATTGGACAGACTGTGAAGCTGTCTTTGAACGTTTTATTTCGCGTTTCCCTTCCCCTCTACATTCCACCTTTGTTGCTGGAGAGTTGATGTGAGGTACTTAAAATGCTCATCGCGTTCTGCATTATTTATGCAATACTAAAAGGTATGTACATTGAGGACCTAGCATATATGTAGTAAAATGCGAAACAAATATCTGCTACGTTGCGTCGTAGCTATACCTCCTTTTTGAGGAAGGCTTGTGGTTATGCATGGAGGTCACTTGTGGTTTTCCTACTCAAAACATTTTTGTTTCTGTCATGTGGCTTGTGGTTGGGGTACGTTCCTTGTCTTGTAGGTGGGAAATTGGGGAAAATGCCCCCCCCCGACCAGAGAACTAGTTGAACCGACTTGGCGTCTAGGTAGATGACCAGACGATCGTTCGACAAACAGCCATGCTTACAACGAGATAAGAAAAAGTTGAGTGAGTAGCGAGAATGCAAGGTAGGCGCAGTGTAAGTTTAATGCAGTTATATTGATGAAAATTTTTTAAACAGCCAATCGATTGCAATTAATAACCTAGATAGCATGTCATTATCGCTTCATGAATTACAGAACATGGAACAAATTGCAAGGTGCAAACTTGTGTATGCAAGCATGTCCGTAAATTGTAGAATCGAACGGGAAATTATGCCACAGTTGTAAGTATGAAGACATGGTAGCCATTTCTGCGTCGGGCTGAAAATACCATTTACAATTTATAAAAAATTTAAGCGTAACTAGCAATAAGGGGTTGCACATGGTTAAGCTCGTAGCTTATTATTAATTTGGAAATGGCAACATGCGTGACGTATAGCAGGAAGCATAGGGGACGACCGGGTAATGGTAACCTACACGGAAGCTTTAAAGAAAAGAGGTTTTTAGTGATTTGTAATATTCAAGATGATTAACGTAGAACGGGGCAATAGGTGTAACTGTATAATTAATTCCCTGCTAATTGATACTAAATATGATGAATGAGTGTCAATAGTTTTCAAAAAGGGGGGACTCTTAAAAGTAATAAAATGACCTGTTTTTCATGTTTTCCGTCGCGTTTTATCTTCCACCTTTTTCCAAGCTGCCCTAGATTACCATTACGTGGACGTACTACTGTACGCTTTAGCGATTTCCCAATTCATAAAAAAGCTACACCCTCAAGTTTTGCCACAGTCTTACTTTGGCATATAATTCAGAATGCGTTACGTCGTGTTCTTTCACTTTTATGGTAGTCGTGCTGGGCAGTAGACTACAGCTGCGTCTCTCTTAATGATGACAATGATTGTGATAGCATGCGTGCCACAACTATTATTATTATTATTATTTTCCCCGTTTATAACGTTCCACGATGTTGTTCATTCCATCTCTCTCACTGGACTGTGCAGTCCTTCCATTTTTGTTATTACATACATGACTAGACTTACTATATCGTCATCATTATTATTACCTGTAATACTAATACCTACTCATATTACAGTTCTCTATTAGATGCGCTACGTTATATAAGGCCATCTTTGTGGCTTGATGGGTATCGTCGCAAACGTACTACATTTTATCTGGCAAATACACGCCGCGACTGACGAGGAGAGTTCAAGGACGAGCCTTCTTATAACTGTACGAATTGTATATTAAAGGGTTAAAAATGCGTAGAGTACAATGGACTCAGAAAGTGCTAATACGATCACATAAATGGCGTCCAGGAACATTTGGAATCTTTCGCATCACAGTTACTTATAATGTGAAGAATGTTTAATGCAGTATACTACATTTATTCCTTTTATGATGTATTTTTATATTTTACCAGAAATTTAAATGATCAATTATCGTATTATTGTCATTCATAAATATTCAGAACAGTAAGAGAGAGTCTTAGTTAGAATCGTTGCTCAATGCGCCTTTTGAGTCCATACTATTCTGCACATGTAATTACAGTTTATAACGCAATTTCTACAGTTCTACGAGGGCTCGCCCTTGAACCCTCCTCGTAAGATACCAGTCATACCACAAACCACAAAACTGCAAACAACCAACTTGACTGTAATAGGGGTGGTTGGTAATTCGTAATTGGTGTGGTAGTAGGGAAAGGAGTCGATGAAGAAGACCGACGACAAGAGAAAACAGTGGAATGGAGGAGAAAGATAGTAAATATAGTGGCGACTGGAGCGATCACGTTCACATTTGTGCAATAATATGGATGATAATCATGATGATGATGACGACGATGATGGTATTAGTAGATGAAAGCTGGTTTGTGCTCGCGTTTTTTTGTTGACGACGACACTATGATAAACTTAGGTGGTGGTTTGATATTCTCATAGCTTCATAGCTCTGGGTGCTTACAATAGTGCCGTTCCTAAATGCGTGCTAAATAAATGCAAACAGGATATAAATACGTAAATGCACGTAGGCACGTCATAATATGTGTGGTTTCATAATAAGTCGACTGGAGAATAAAAATAAATAAAAGGTTTGATGCTTTTGGAACGAAACTCTCCCTCCACATTTTCATTATTTGCGGTGGCTCTCGTGGTTCCATTTCACTCCTCTCCATATATACTCTCTTCTACTCTTCTTCCTGACTCCTTGTCTCCAAGCGAGACTTTCGTTGACTTGAATAATTTCCGGTTAAGGGTGCCCAAGGGATCTCTTCAAAATTAACGTGCACACACGTAGGTACCAATATTACCTTTTAAAATAAAGACTCGTTAAAATCCCCAATCGCATGGTACGTGAGCGATAGGGATACACACACAGGTAAGTAGCCACTGTAATGCACCATAATGCATATGCACGAAGGGGAAAGGAAGTGGACTTGTCGTATTCTCCAAACAAAAAGTAGAATTATTACCCTGAGGCTAACTAATCAAGCCAGGCAGCATACTATTTTACTCCCTTTTCACAAGCATGTACTTGGGTACAAAAAATGTGCTAACAACTCACCTTGTTTTTGTTCCGGTAAAAGAGGTCAAAGTCGTTAGGTAAATTTGTGTGTCGTGTGTCTTGTAAGTTATTGCTGTAATCGCACATTCCTCCTTCAAAAATATCATTACTGGTTTCCTTTTCCCTGCCACCGTGTTTGTGTGTGTGTACGGGCATCCTTCCCCAAAGGCTCGGCAGGATAATGTTTTTAAACGAGTTCGGCCAATGCGTTTAGAAAATTGCAGATGTGTGAAAACGTATACGCAAGACGAAATGTATTTAAATGTATCTAAATCCTCTGTAGTTACGGACAATGTCAACATGCAAAATGACAAACAAATAACAAACGTTTGGTGGTGGTGGTAGTGGTCGTCGTCGTCGTAGGAAAAATGTGCATATTTATTTTTCTCACACAACAATAATTATTTGTGCTACGCCCCGTTTTTGTTTAAATGGACGTTTTTACTTTTTACAAAGTTTTTTTGTTGGCAATGGTCTACTATTGTCGGTATGTATCAATATAAGTATATACACACATACGTTTTGTTGACTACACCCATCCATTAACTGTCAACTATTACTATTACACGATGATATTTGGTGGGCTGGCACTCTCTCTCTCTCCCTCTTTTCTCAGTCTGACTTTATTCATCGGAGAAAGAAACCTCGCCGTAGTAATACATTTCATGAGAAAAACACTCAGGTTTTCTCTGAATCGGGAAAGAAAGGCGGCGTTTTCTGCTGACTTACTTTTGAAAAACAAGAAAAAGGGAAAAGAATACATTTAAACCGGGGAAAGGATCGGAAGTAGATATCCGTTTGATCTCTTCTCTTAACATCATCTTGGTATCTTCCCTTCTTCGTCCTCTGCCTGTAAATTAGGGGGCAATTAAGCACGCCACCAAAGACGAATACGTCGTTTTTTTTAAATGTAACTCAATTACGGCAAAGTGATAAAACATTGGAGAGCTTCGTTAATAATGACAAGTGAACATACCACTGTGGCGTGTGCTCTGACAGCGCTAAATACCAGACAGTTCGGGTAAGAAACTGGGGTCATTATTAATATTTTGGCAGGAAATGCTGTAAACAAGCCACAGCCAAATGCCAACTAGAAAGAGAGAAAATGCAATAAAAATGTGCTGTTCACGATGGTGGGCTTGATTGATGCCTAGCAAGAAGGAAAGTATATTGTGTGTGTAATACTTTTGTTTAGTTCATTTTATTTGGAATTAATATACTCGTTACAATTAGAATTTTAACTAATTTAACTTTCGAGTTTACAAACGTTAGGCGGTACTACTACCCATTGTACAAGCATCAATTTTGGCGACTCGAGGCCTGCTGCGGCGCTATCATTGCATCGTCTGCGGTTTTGCTGACTTGACGATGGTGTGTCGTTATGGCCAACTTTATGGAGTTTTACAAACCCATTTCAGACATGCTTTTCCACACTCTTTTAGTAGCATTGAGTTTTTGTTATTGTTTTAGCGAACACGAAAACAAACTCAGGGTGGAATAATTATGACGATGATAGCAGGAAAAGAAATGTTTTGGTTAACAGATCAAAATATTTAATGCATTTCTGTTATGTAAACATCCACGTATTGGTACGGTATGGTAGTAGTAGTAGTAGGTTAGGTGACGGGGAAAGTGTATACTGTACTGGGTTGATATTTTGACCACATTTTACTTTTTCTTCGTACAACAGTGTTCGGTGTTCCACCTTGATCACCATATTCCACATTTTGGTCGCTAAGACATTTCCCTGTGGCACAAAAGCAGTGGTCAAAAAGGGAAGACGGCAACGTCCAGCATGATAAAAACTCTTACCATTTATATTCTCTACGTTAATTGTTCTTACACAACTACTACTACTACTACTACTATTATTACATTACTCAAGTGCGGAACTCTGAACACAAAATGATTTTGGTTGTTGTTGTGGCGATAGTCGAACACTGACGCAAGAAAGAAAAACGCTCACCAGTCCAATTTAATCCATAAGAGAAAAAGGATATGGTTAGAATGTATGTACACACACCCAAGTAGCTTGACTATATACGGGGCTTTGGAGACTCACGCCAGAAAACAACAAACGACCACATGAAAGGGAGTCGTACAATAATTTTCTCCTTTTCCATTTTTTGTCGATATCTACCTATTTCACGCACAATATGTATACACTAGCTTTTCCTCAGGGGGAATGAGTTCTATTATATTCGCATGCATGCATTCATGCATGTAGGCCTTCCTTTTTCTCCTTTTTCTTGCCTGCATGCAACAAAAGCCCAGGAATATTTGGAGGAAAGCTTATTTCGCAGAAAGCACGGAAATACATACATAATATACTATTATGACAATAATGATGCTGATGGGAATGCAATGCAATTCTAAAGTATATATATATCCAGAAATATACGAATACTTCGGTTCATCTCGCGCATTATTGTACACGCTGCACTTTTGCTGGCCGACGAAAAAAAGCTGGCTGGTGTTTCCGTCATGCATTTCAAAACTAATACAACTATATGAAGTTGTAGGAAGAAAGAATGAAAAGAACCAGACAAAGAGGCAAAGTAATGAAAAAGAGGGTTACTTTCAACATGGCAATGTGTGCATCCCATAAGTTGGCCATTCGCACTACTACTACTACTCCTTTCACGACAGAGAGAGAGAGAGAGAAAAGGAGATAGAGAGAAAGCAATAATATTTCAAGTGAGCATATGTGTACCGTTTACATAACTTGCCAATGCTCAAGGTGGAAACGTGAAGGAATAGAGGGATAAAAAACTATTATGCCAAATAGAGAATGAAGAAACAAAAACAAGAACATTTCTCATTTCTTTTTCTGTTTCTGGCTCTCTCTCTCCCTCTCTCTCGTTCCACCTATGTATGTATTCCTTGCCTGGATTGACTCGATGGTCGGTTTTTGGTTACATGGTTTTTTCACTTCACTTTGACGTATTCAAAACATGTTGGTGAACGTACAACGAGCCACCAACATGTACCTTTTCCTTTATCTATCTATACAGCCGTAATAATAATAACTGGACGGCTGTACATGAATTCGTGTTGTTTCATACGCCGCAAGAAGTAGTAGCCAGTTTTTCGTTTCAGCTGAAGCTGTTAATGTTGTAATTTTCATCAGAGTGAAATAAAAACTTACTGTTTCTCCCCTACCACCACTGTGTTTTCCTACCACTTCTTCTCCTGGAGTGAATTGGTTGGCGATATAGCGGTAGCCCTAATGGTAGTAGTAATGCTGTAACATATTTTTTATGTTTACTCGTTTTTTGTCGTCGTTTGCTATTTTTTTTACTCTATCATGCACAACATGTGAGTATCGTGTATGTTGTGTGTGTGTGTGTGTATTTGTGATGAAACAAAGGAATGCTAGGAAAGGATTAGGACAGCAGGAAAAACGAAAACGGAGAGAAAGAGAAACTCTGGCGATTTAGGTCTTGCTGAATCATGACGACGATGATGGAAGAGAAGTGAATGCAAAGGCTTATAGTTTATGCATGC
>JAHZNE010000590.1:0-10093 GCA_027744055.1 Callyntrura sp. NNG-2020
TTTAATCATAACACAGCAAACCTACTTCAAAATTTGTTGACACATACCTCTTAGTAGACTATAATACATACGTGTAAATTCTTGCAAAAAGGGCTGTCTTTCTGAACTCCTAACTGCCCAAAATTTGAAAAATCCCAAATGTTTTTGTCGGATAGCCTAAAATCCCAACTAATCTTACCAAAAAAATTTCATTTCCTAAAAAAGGTCCTCCATTCTTAAATTTTGTTGAAACGTTGGAATTATATATGAAAAAATTAAGAATGAGTCAAAATCCGAACTTTTTGTCCCACCAACAAAATTATCAAGTCGGTAGCACCGCTACTGAGGTACGAAAGAATTTACACATATGCTATAATATTATGCAAAAAATCATGGGGGCGCACCCTTGCGACTCCCAGAGTGCAACAACGGTAAAACATGTCAAACGGTGTTTTATTAATTGCAATGAAACGAATATTGAAATTCTGTTTCCCCGAACAACAACGGTCCAACGGCTGCATCTGTCGGTCAACTTCTGACGACCACACCAACTCCGGTGGTAAAATTTAATTTAAACTTCGTAAATCTTCCTTTCAGCGTTGCACTGGTTCATTTGATTTTCAGAAGGGTTACAGTGATACTTTTAAAATTTGAAATGTTTAAACTCTCTGATTTACATTTTTCCCTGCTTCTAACCCAACATCATCCTACTTCCATCATTAAAATAATATCGAAATTACTGCAATCATTATTAGCTTCTTCATACTTTTATTAGAATTATCTCTAGTGTATAAACGTGATGCTTAGACCTAGTTGAGCACTCAAGTTTGCTTTCCATTTTTCAAACAGCACGGTAGGCCAAAGGCGATACGTAAAGCTACACAAATTTCCCATTTTTATTACATACTACGATTAGCGTCATTGCTATCCATTTATTCGAAACTGCTTTGGGTTGTAGCAATTCCAAATAAATTTTCTGATGTTAAACATAATGTGTATAACTGATTTTTTTAATAATTTTTTATCCGTAACTCCAAATTTACTCACAATAACCAATTACGGGTATTGAGAATTTTAATGTTACGTTACGTGTATTTTGCATAAATGCTTATACGTCATCATCAAGACAATGTTCATAACCACAATTATTTTTTGTTACCTTAATTATTTGGAAATATCCAATCCTGCGTCATCACATTTGTTTATTCACCTATATTTGTAATCGTCCGCCAAATATACCACATTCCTACAAGTCAGGTCAAGGCGTGGGGTCCCTTAGATTTCGCTGAACTTGACACAAAACTATAGATTTTGATGAGTTCTTTCCAATGGTGTCTGTCACACTCTTGAGTGGGGATTTCTGCATGAGGTAGACTAAATTTTGTTCCATGATTACACATAAAAATGGGTATAGTTCAATTATGACATAACTATGTGGTAACCATATTGGTCTAAAAAAAATATGATCACCTATATTTGTAATCGTCCGCCAAATATACCACATTCTTGCAAGTCAGGTCAAGGCGTGGGGTCCCTCATATTTCGTTGAACTTGACACAACACTACAGATTTTGATGAGTTCTTTCTAATGGTGTATGTCAAACGCTTGAATGGGGATTTCTGCATGAGGTAGAGAAACTTTTGTTCCATGATTACACATAAAAATGTGTATAGTTCAATTATGACATAACTATGCGGTAACCATATTGGTCTAAAAAATTATGTAAAAACCGTTCGTTAACATGAATAATTCATGTATCTGTCTGTAGATGTTGCGTAATTGTCGACAAACTAATTATTCCTTGGTTAGATTATTTATTGTTTTGTAGGGGTATTTCACGTTATGGTAGGGCTTAATTTTTACGATACTTTGTGCAAGTGTTGCAAAAAGTTTTATTGAAGCGATACATACTTCTCATGAATATTCATTATCTATTGATGTAAACGCATGTTTCTTCGCCCAAAAATAAAGTCTGTTTAGATCCATATATTTTTAACAAATGATTTTTTTATAAATGAATTATACGTATTTCTAAGTATTAACATGGTACAAAAATCTCTATAGGTCATGCAGAATGATTCATAAAAAATAAAGTCTGTTTAGATCCATATATTTTTAACAAATGATTTTTTTATAAATGAATTATACGTATTTCTAAGTATTAACATGGTACAAAAATCTCTATAGCTCATGCAGAATGATTCATTCAAGATTGAGACATATACCATTGGAAGAAGCTCATCAAAATCCATAGTTTGTGTTAAGCTCAGCAATATCTGAAGCCTCCACTTCCTGACCTTACTTGTTAGTGTAATTTCTGAAAAAATGCAGTTACGTTAATTAGCGTATCATTTTGTTTTGCAAAACATCGTGAGTATCCTAACGCTAGTCATCTATGTAATTAATTTCTACGCTGGAGGTATTAACTATGGACAATTAAACGACATATCTTTATTCACGAGTGTTTAAACTCGGTAGCAGAGTTGCAAAATATATATCATTTCTGAAGCATTGGAAATGTACGAAATTAAATGTTTCTTCAATGTAGTCGTTATTGATTCTACATTATAAAGAAGTTATAGCAATTATAAAAGGATGGAAAAAAGGAAAAGATGTCAGGAAAGAAGAAAAAGAAGAAGGACATGCCTTATTACGATTACATTTAAATGTTTTATGCTATGGTATCAGAAACATTGTGTTCGAATTTAATTTCTGTAAATTGAAGCGTTAAATTAAATGATTTGCTCGCTACTATCAAAACTGGATCAATATGATGGATTTCACAGTTTACGTATGGTAGCTGGTCAGTAGTTGAGCCTTCTTGTTAAGAAATATACATATACTCTGATGTAGTTTATGTAATCACAAAAAAGGAAAATACAAGCAATTAGTTAGCATTAAGTAAAGTCCACTGAGAAGCTCGAAAAAAACTTTTACTTAAAAAATGCTTGATACTGCAGTTCAATTAAAAAAATATGTTACATCAGTTGGAAATATTGCTTTTTATATTTAAATGTTTGTTTAATTTGCAATGCCTACTTCTGTCAAATTGCCAGACAAGTTTACATTGTCATTTGGTTATATGTACTATCGCAAAGTATAATATGAACATATACAACAAAATTTACAGACATTTACTTGCAATTAGAAAAAAAACATTACTTACTTTAAAGTAGTTTTGCGGAGCCAATTTTTGTTTTAAACAACTAGTCCAGCAAGTCCAATTTTTAAAGTAAGGCCAGTGCCAGAACTAATATGTCTAAATGTTATCAGCGATAAATAATGTAATGTGTGATGGACAAACAAGTATCAGCTCTTTATTATGATTTCTCTCACCTATTTCTACGTTTTGTGGTTCGGTATAAGTTGACCCTAACAAAGTATTCGTTTTATAACAAACTTAAGCAAAACGTTATTTTAATCAGAAGATTCATAGAGTTAGTAAAAACTCTTACCGGAAAATTGCCAATAAACATAATATATGCAGAAGTTTTTGAATCAGCATCTGCCCTACGTTGCATATGTGTATACCTACTAAAATATGATAGCACATGGAGAAATTAATCATAAGGCAAACATGACAAGGGTCAGTATAAGAATCGGTTCAGAACAACTGATGTAGGACCCATGGGTTGTTGCTGCTTCTATGCAGAAGATTGTGAACATATATTAATATATCGTGTGTTATTAATGAGTAAAACCAATATTGTAATGTAAAAACGAAGGTAATACTACATTCACCCAATAAAACAAATTATGTCAACCCTTGAGATAAAAATAGTATCTAAGCAACCTTTTTAATGGACTTTTTTGTTCTTGGTGGCATTCTAAGCAACCAGTACTACATACACTTGCAAGGCACAATAAATGGAAGACTACTCCGCTGTTAAATTGGAAAGAATTAGCGCTGTTCTGTACCAGAATGGACCTGAGGTGTTAGCAATTTAATATTTGCTTAAATGGTCATATAAATAATTACTTGCCAAATACAATCATCCATGTTTTCTTGAAAAGGAAATGCATCCAGTATTTTTTGAGTGGTCGCAAATAAAAGGGCTGAGTAAAACGTTATTTATTAACTTCCTTTATGAGGCGATTAACTAAATCAATTAATTGAAATTTCAAACATTTGGTAGCACATAAAACACGCGTACAAAATCTGGTTTGAACATCTTTTGTAGACCTTGGTATTTGTATATATTATAAAACAAAGAGCGTAGAGATACCATAACTGATCGAACTGGTCGGTCGATCGGATCGATCGAAAGGGGACCAGAGCAGAGCAGGTCTGAGCAGACATAGTAGTTCTCGCACAAGCTTTATATTGCGGTTATGTTTTACATCATTTAGTATGGAAATTTCCAGCCCAATGACACAGCAACTTAAAGAGTTTATATCAGTAATCAGTGTATTTATATTTTGCAAATTTGGATAATCACAGGAATAGTAGGTTTTGCTATGCAAAATTTTAAAGACTAAAATCTCGAACGTTATACGTTATGAATATCTGCGCTTTCCGTAGAATCGTATTACTCAAGCATATGAACAACTGCAACGGAACTGACGTCAAAAGATTTGGCGTGCGTGTCTGAACAAAACAGACTTAAAACAAATTAATCTATTTATTAAAATCCGCAAATAAGTTTGAAATAATTAGAAATAGATTACTGAAAACTGCAAAAGAATACAAATAAGTTGTGAAATAACTTACAGCAGGAGCTCGTGTTACTAGTTTATATTCCAAGGAATACCTTCCATTGTTAGTGCTTCCAACTTGTATAAAAGAATGTCATTAACAGAATCTATCTTGAAAGCTCACAAACTTTTCCACATCTCCTGTGCCTTGCCTTATGTTGGAGAATCATCTCCGCCGCGTCTTATTCTAAATAAGAGTTATGAAAAGACATTGTCCAAATTATGCCGCTGGTCAGCTCAAGTTAGCATTGTTCTTCTCTTAATCACATCTATATTACGTGCACTGTGGCTGATTTATCGTTGGAAGTCCTATACAATACATAACATTGACGAGCTCGTAATGTATTCTCTAGCTGTGATTTCGTATTTCATTGCTGTGGCCGCCGCAATCTTAGTTAAAAATGAAACAAGTCTGATTATTTACTTGGTTAATCAATCTTGCAATATTTGTCCCAACTTAATGGAGCAACAAATAATACATCTTGTGGAAAAGCTACTTGTCTACGGATTTTATATTAGTATTCCTTCATTAAGTTTGTCCTATGTTGCAATGCCCTTTGCCCTATCATACGAACCGTTGCAGTTGTTGTTTGGACGCTCCACCGCTGTAAAATTGATTTCAGGAATTGTACATGGAGTGATAATTTTTGTTATTTGCTGGCCCATTCCCTCTGTAAATTCTTTTGGCTCTTGCTATTTTTGAAAGATTGACAAAGTATACTAACTCATTTTGCAGTTTCCTCAAGCATCGACACGAATTTGACCCTAAAACATTCACAAAAGATCATAATAAATACATTATAACCCAACTTCTTTTTCAATTATTAGAACAAGGCATTGGCCTGTTCCCCACAATATTAATAGCCGCTGGCATATATTCTGGAGTCTGCTTCCACTTACGCAGTGGTGAAGCTGTATGAAAAGTTTAACTTTATTTTGTATTTAGGTACGCTGACAATCAGTATAGCGGGTATTCCTCTCGCGTTAGTAGTGACTTATATGGCAGGCAAACCATATGCAAGTAGAGACATGTATGTAAAGATGTGGAAGCGGAACGGAAAATGCAAAAAAGTATGGAGGAATCTGAAAGCTTGTCGACCGCTTGGGTTAAACGGAGATGTGTATGGGTATATAACTGCTAGATTAGGAATCGTTATTACGCAAGATATGATACAAACAACTGTAAATATGTTATGCCTTTCAACTTAAAGTTGGTAACTGTCTTTATAATAAATGTTAACATAAGTATCTCTAGGTGCTGCCACATTTATGGTGCATTTCCTCAGCATTTTCTCTGATGAATAATAGTAAGATTTAGTAATAGTAAGTTAGTATAGTAATCAATATTCCTACAGTAAATACAATCTATTGTTATTTTACTAAAACATAATAACATGCAATAGTTTAATATAATTTCTGTAGTTAAGTATTTACTATAATTGATTTTCATTGTTAAATTTCAAGCAATATTTGGAAGTAAACAGCACAACATAATCTATTTGCTACATGCACCACCTGCTTTTAGTTAAAATGTAAATGACTTTTGACGAATTGTTTGAATAAAGTATGTCTACAAAATATTTCTAAAATGTGGATGACAATTCTGTAAACATAAAGCATGTGAAGTAGTTACATTTACGAAACCTTTTCTCACGATAAAGTTTGAATATTTGATTTGACAAATTTTCATTTCACAACATTTCAAAAGACTCAAAACATGTTTTGTTTGAGGGAAGTTTTTAGATAACGTTAAAAGAAAACATTCCCGTAAAATGCTTTAATAAATGTTCAAAATAAAGAGTACTATAGATAACGAATATACTGCAAATTACGACCACGATATATAATCAACTTAAAGAAAACTTTATTTGTTAACATTGACGGCGGACACATACACAAATCTCCCATTTCGATTTTGTATAGGTCGATGATTAGTCGTAAGTCGATTGCCACTACGTTCCTTCAACATTCGGAACCCCACTACGTCATTGTGTGATATTGGAATGGGTTTCCTGAACACAAACCAATTAACCTGTTCAGTACAATTTGGCGTTGTGAGTGATCCTCTGTAGGTATAGAAATAGTTTTGACTTCTAAGGAGTGGCGTTAGATCCAACGGAGTATTGAAGGCTCTCCAGTTGTTGGTAGACGGCTCTACTACTTCCACCAGATTTTTCATGATTGGTGCAAGCACTGGATTACCCGGACCAGCCGCAGGGGACACGTCCAGCACCACCGCAATTACAGCAAAAGCATTCTTATCTCCAGACTTGACGGCGTCCTCCATGGTTCTGTATATGCGAAGAAAATGAACCAAATGCATTTCCATAGAAAAGCACCGGTGATCAATACAATGTTCCGAGCCTTCTTCATCCCGACCGCCCCAGTGAAAATGTGCATTGTTTAACCTGTATTCCATTCCTTCGTTTCTTCCGTACCTGGCCAAACTGCTTGAGGGCATAGGAAATGTAAAAATACGGTTACTAATGTCAGGTGATCCAAGAAACTCAATGTTAACAGTGTGCCCGTTGTTGAGCATGCGGAAAGCTTTACTGCGGTAGCTGCTCAAATCCAGTGGAGTTCCACCATACAATTCGGGAGCATCACCAGGAAGGTCAATTGGAGATTGGGATCTTCCGGTTTTGCACATGCCACCCCAAGTATCTGGACCACATCTGGGGTCGTCGTAGCAGAAGTTGATGGTGGTCATACGACTTCCAACGCCATCGCAGGGGGTCCAGGTCGAGGCAAAGAAGAAAACAAGACAGGTGGTCAGGAAGACAACTGTATTTGTCTTAAGCACTCCCATTTTAGATAAAAATGAAACGGTACAAAATTGCCTTTGTTTTGTTTTCCTTACTTTTCAATCTCACTTCTGAGAGAAAACAACATCCAGCAGGTACACACACAGTGTAAAACCACGATGTGATTACGGTTTGGAATTTAGCTTCCGCTACCGGGCATTCTGGAGAACTTCAAAGGACTTCTAAAATTGATAGTTCTTTTGAAAATTGACTTTATATACTGTTTCGTTATGGCGGGCCAGCAAAATGAAGAAACCAATAAATTTTGCCAATTCGCAGAGGATACAAAATAGAAAGGGAACGGCATGTAACACAAAGACGTATGGACGTGCGTGTTTAGAAGATGGAGGAAAAACGGAGAACTGATGAATTCCCAACAAAATAATCATTTAATTTTCCTGTTCCCATTTTTGAGCTGTATAGCATTGGTAAAATAGTAGAATGAGTAATATATGTCGTAAGTAATGTTGTAGAAATTGTTGACATCTCACATAAACTGCCGTTTTAGAAAAGAGAGTATCCTTAAGTTTTAAGGTGGGACAACGTAAAGACGCTCTTCCTTGAGACATACCATAAATGAAATATGAAATGTCAACAAGATATACGGAATTATTACATATTTTTATTCCAATAATTCAATGGTGTTTGAAAATGGGAACAGGAAAATATGATAATTTTTTCGGAACTCATCATTTCTTTTTTTTCTTCCTCTAGTAATCATATCAACAAACTAATAGTTTGTTCCAAAGAGAAAACGAAGCTGGTATGAGCAATATAGCAGTAAAAAACGCAAGGTTGTTTGCTGGCTTAAATGGCCAGCCATTTCAGTCGGCTTTTTATGGATATAACCGGTTATAGCCACCAAGCGTCAGATGGCTAAAATGGCGNGATGGCTAAAATGGCGAAATATGGTCGAAATGCTAATTAAGTGGCTAAAAAGTCAAATATGTGGCTGAAATGCCAAAAAAGCCAGTGATGTGGTCAGATAAAGACGCCATGTGGCCGTTATGATACAAGCTATGACAATATTGACCAGTTGGTGTCTGGCTGAAATGGTTTTCATCCATTTCAGCCACTGGCCAGCCAAATGCATAAACAGCCGGCTGAAATAATATCCCTGAAAAAACGTTTTCATAGTTTGACACATGTTCACAACCACATTTTGTAAAGTACGAGAATAACTTGCAGGTCTGCTTACAAAATACTTTAATCGACAATATTGCTGAGAATAATCCACACTTTAGCAGAAATTTATGTTATGTACAATAAAGTGTTTAAATGGATGACCATTATTTTATTAGTATACTATCGTGCTTACAGAAAAACATGCAAGCATACTGATTGCACAAACGACATTTAGCATAATTGCTTAGAAGTAAATAATGTAGTAAACACTGAACCCCTAAAACATTTCCCTTTTTAAAAATATAAATGCTTCACAGAAGTGCATTTTCCGTTGCTTTGCTCTCACTGACGAGGGAACATTGGATGCTGTATTACAGCGTTTGGCTTCATATTTTTATGTAGCAATGGTCATAAAACATAAAAATATGAAGCCAATCGCTGTGGTACAGGTTCTGATGTTATCTCGTTAGTGTGGCTTATCGGCATGGGATGGTAAAACATCCTGATCGTTATCATCAGCTGTCTAGTCAATGTCAGTCGGTTCAAATTAACTAGACAGCTGATGATGATGTTTATGAATACTATCTATTCTATTTTTAAATCAAGTAGCTAGTAAAAAATATTTCGATAGTACATCTCTACATCTAGATTTTCGGTGCATGAAATATATCCAATAAGTAAATCAATAAGTTTTGAAACTGTAGTATTTCTGTCTACTTACGAGGGACACTCACCAACTGTATGTCTGGTATCGGCTTCATATTTTAGGGGGGTGCTTCTCCCCATCCTAAGACTTCATACCAAGCCACAGGATACAACGCTCTGTCGTTTTAAAAATATTGGAAAAATATCACTTTTTGATACACAGGTAAATTTTTTCGAGTTTTTATGGAATTTAACATGGAAAATAATTGTGACAGAAGGAATTTTTTACTTTCGAAAGAATATGAAGCCGATCCCAGACGCACAGCTAGTGAGTGTCCCTCGTTAGATTAACTTGATTTTAACATTAGATATAAGAAGTATACATATTCTTTGTTTGGTAAACACTTGCCGTGCCTTGTTTTGAAATACAACATGGTACACCTTCTAAATTAAATACTTTAAACATACCATATTTTGTCATACATCATAGAAACACAACTGTTACTGCTTTGAGTGTATGAAACTATCACAGATTCAAATCCGAAAAGCGAGTTTGAAATATTTTAATATTATAAAATGGATTTTACTTTTTGAGAAAGCATCGTCAAATAGAAAAATCAGGCAGCTACTGCCAACTAACCATCCATATATTCCTACAGTTATTTGGGTAAGGATATTACGTAACTAATATAATATTTAGCGTATAGTTAAAAATGTTCCCGTAATAATTGCTCTTCGTATCTGCGTCAAACGCTGCTGTTCCATAGTAAAAAGACACAGGGCGCTGCGCTCGAAGCCTTTTCCACCAAACCTTTTCTGCCAGACCACTTTGGTCGTATCTCCT
>JAHZNE010000591.1:0-20871 GCA_027744055.1 Callyntrura sp. NNG-2020
TCCTTCTCATCATCATCACCATCATCTTGTTATACGTTATTCCTTTATTACTTTATTGGCCAATTTTGTAGCACTGGTCGTCACAGGGAAACGAAGAGGAAATGTAAACAGGAGTGTATGTTATGTGAGTAAAGTTGGGTTGGACTGCTGCATGAGATGGTGCTACACTTGGAGTTATTTCGTCCCTCGTGTGTGTCCGTGTGATCCAATGTTTTCTTGCATTTATTACCACTCGACTCGATACCTCATGATATACACAGTTTTACATGTTCATCTCCGAAAAAATCACAAGGAGCACGAGTAAGAGGCAGATGCAGCTTGCATTTTCTCTCGTGAGCGTGAATTTACGGAAAGGAGGTGCACACTGAACTTTTGCAGAAAAAGGTTGTGATGGCCTTGTCGGAAAATTGGTTTGATGTGAGAAATGATGGAGATGAAGGGAACAACTCTGGACAGCCTCACTTCTTGGAAAATGTATGCTATAACTTGTAATTAATTTATTAAAAAAGGGAGCCAAGCATAAGAGAATGTTTTGACGGGGGTTTCTCTCTTTGCCTTCTGCTTTCATCTTAAACAGTTTGATTTGTCAGAAAAGGGAAAATAAACACATGAAATGAAAAATGAAGTTGAAATCACAAATATTGGCTCTTTCCTGAAGGAGAAATATGGAGTAAAGGGAAGAAGCCACATGTTGAAATTTGGGAAGAAATTCCCCAAAGTAAAAAGAAAGAAGAAAATTCAGTTTGTTTGTCTGTTCAATTTTACATATTAAAAATATCATCCCATACTTTTTGTAAGCATCAACTCACAAGTTAATTATGTCGAGTTTTCATCTTCTTAGTTTCATAATTGAATTATTTGTCAATGTCGCCTATTCATTGGAACTCTTCAGATCGTTCCAGCGTAGCGGATAGAGTGGCGCGTGTGGAACCGAATAAAAATTGCATGATGCAATACATCATTATAAACACGCCAACAAAACAACTTATTACACAAGAGGAATAACATCCAGAGATACATTCATACTCACATGTTCGTGTCACTGCGTCTTGTCTGACGTTGCAAACTTTCAATCATTACCGACGCTGATGATAACGCTTAGTGAGATAGATGGAGTAAACGGAGAAATCAAAATGTCCAAACGGCTCCTAAAAACAGTAAGGCAGCCGTTTGTATAAAGCCGCGGAATAAGGGAATTATGCAGTTACACGTGTTTAATAATAAGGTCCCTCAAACGCAGAAGAAAACCTTCATTTTGGAGAAAGGAGGCTCCTGAAAGAAGGGAAGAAGAAGTGCATTGTACGGTTACGGTAGTCTGCCGAAGATTGCCTGATTAACACACACCTGAGCAGCTGGAAATAAAGACGTTGGTTATCAGAATTTCACGGTCGATACAATCTACAAGGTTGGATTTATTAATGCACAGGAAGTAGATAATTAATGACGTGACAGCAGCATATTAATCATCATCATATCAGGTGTAAGAAAGTGGAACTAACTCAGCAAAGTTGGAACGGTGAAATGACCTAATAACCGGATTTACCCGGATAAAACGAGTTGTATCGGTTCGGTAGGTGCATGCTAACATTGTTAGATGCACCTACAATAGAGAGATGTAATTGCTGTTGCGAAATTGTTGGAAGAATAAAACGATTGTCAGAGTAGCGAACAAAGTAAAGTCAGAGATTTTCCGAGGAAATTCAATTTAAGTCTGTTTTTTCTACACACACACACACACACACACACAAACACTTGTTTCAACTTGGCCAAGCGTTGTATCTTAGCTTTTAGCCAAACATAAAATAAATTGCTTTCATAGAAAAAGGAGAAATCAATCCTGGGTTGAAAGACGGGCCAAATTGCAAAAGCGTCAATTGCACACCGAGAGTGACCTCTTGAAAGAAAGGAGAATCAAGTGTGACGTCTTCTATTAAACTTACTCCTCTGGTCGGACTAAAAGGAACGAACGGCAACTATTGTAGTATTTATAGATAGTTCTGTGAGCACGTCACGGTCTAGCTGACTCAAGTTTTAGGACAATCATGCACACACCGCCCTAGTTTTGCAAATAAAAGCGGTATACTTCATACAGTTTACTGGGGAAAAAATTATTTTAAAAAAACTTCAATTCATCTTGTACTACTGAGTGACTCATTCTCTCCATAGCTACCATTTTTCTTTTCCCCCTTTTTTCGCTACCTTTCTACTTCCACACACTCAACACACTTACTCTTTAGTGACTTTCTCCTCACCAAGAAATGTCGTTGTCCCCCTCCTGTGTACCTTGCTATCTTGCACAAAAGCCATTTTCCCCACACAACAACAACCCCGTTTTTTTACAAGTTGGCAATTGGCATATTCAAAAATAGATTAAAGAGATGCGAAGAAAAGAGTAGATTGAATTCACTTTGTATATAGCATTTTTATGAAAAAGGACCCCCCTTTTCTACACGTACTTGATAATATAAGGCAGGGATACTTGACTGATTTCATACACAAACATCGCATATTATAGTTGTCCTTCTTCCATGTTGTAAATTGTAACCGGAAAGTAAAATAAAAAAAATGCGATGCTACTCTTTGCTACTACCGTTGTAGCCCGGCCGCTCGGAATCCCGCTTTTCCTGTTAACTTTGTCAGTAAAAAAGAGAATTTCCTTAAGCAAGTATTATAAAATATGCTGCTTTTTTCTCGCGACTCTCTCCCTGCGCTTGGTATCCTTATAAGTTATAACGAACCTTTTTACTTGCCGTTTATTTTTATGCGCTTATAATAAAGTTGTTCATTGTTGCATGCTGGGTTGTGTGTGTGTGTGTACATGTTTCTACCTTTATGTTATGTATCCATCAACACACGCTGAGAACCACATTTTTCTGCATAACCCGTGGAAACAGCAAAATTCCAAAAAATACTCTATTCCAGTGGTCTACCATACATGCATGTGTCTCTCTCTCTCTGCGTGCTGGTTTGTGCCGTTTCAGGGCAAAAAATTTCCCCATAAAACGTTGATTTAACGAAATAGATTTTTCCCGATTTCCCGTCGTCCCCTTGTACAAACCACCCTGGGAAAATTGTTTGAAGGTGACGTGATGACGACAACAGCAACTTCACACAGACACACACAGCAGCAGCAGCCAGGCAGCTAGACCAACACAAAAATTCCCGTACGACGACAATGTGTACAATTTTATGGAAGCTCGTTTTTTTTGGTGAAAAAAAAATCTTTTGTTGGTAGCAAGTTGCCATTGTGTTTTTCCCCTTGTCTGCAATGCTGGAACCACGACACCCTAAACGAAACCAAGAAAAGTGGGAGAAGAATGTGTCAGTGCTGGCGACAAACAACAATAATAGCAGCATCTACTCTACATCACAATTGCAATCCATTCACAAAAGAGTTTTGTTTCCTTCCTTCCCTCTTTCTCTCCCTGTAGTGGAGTAGTAGTGGGTTCCTCCTTTGATAAAATAAATAAATATACAAATGGCAAGGCACACTTTCCCTCACAACCAGGTCCTCAATCAAACTCGCATTCTTCTTGTTATGTAGGGGGGTTTAAAAGCCTTAATGGAGGCGTGAAATAAGATGATTGTATTGTTATCCAAGTTGAGAGTGAAAGGTGCAGGGGAGACGAGAGAGAAAGCGATAATATATTTAGGGCTTGCTAAAGTTGAAAAGTTGCTCCTTGTTACTTGTCACAGCCTATGTCACGTGCAAATTTGCTTAGCCTTGAAAAAATCATGGAACAAATAGAATTATTATTGTTATGCGCTATTTTCCTGGTTTTGTGCTGCTGCTGTAGAGCCCTTAACAATGCTTTGTTAAGTTTGCCCCGTCTTATTGGCAACTTGTTTACCTATTTGTGGCGAGGACAATATCTGAATGAGGAGAAAGCAGATTTCCTTTAATGGGCACCCCATATTGTGTGGTGGTTGCTCTTCGGGAGAAAATCGGCTTAGCAATCAACAACAACGAGATTGTTACGTAGAGCTGGTTACTAAAACTAACTCAAAAACTTTCAAAGTGAATTTAGTTCCTTTCAAGGAGAGACGTAAACGGTTAAAAAGATGTTCTTTGGAGATTACGAAGAAAGTTATGTTTGGCTGCTGATGAATGATTGTGAAGATGTTAAAACCCGAAAAGTAGCAAAATGAGCGGGTAACAAGGTGAAATATTAAAATGGAAAGGAAATCATGCGCCAACAGATTTAATTTATGCTGATGAACCTGATTGAACAGTTTTGTAAGAACATATACGTCACGTCAATTTAGCTACGTGGTCACGTTGCATTGTCACAGGGTTGCTAAAGACTTTTGATCAACGTTCGTTTAACCTTTGGCGACCTCCTTATGACATTGATGTCATTCTCTCTCTCTCCCCGGACTGACAGACAGTTGCCTGTTCACTAATGCAATTAATGTACGCTGCATGTGGGGCAGCTGTGCATAATAATTTGCATACAAATTTAGGTTGTAAAATCCTCTTCTATAAATCTACCTAAACGTGTTGGCCTTGTTAAAATGTGCAACAACAATTCATTATTTGCTGTCCGAAAATAAACGAAAATTTTATAAATTCTCCCTCATTACCACTCTATCCACACAAGATGTGTGTTCATCAGCACCAGTACCGTGAAAGTAGTTTATTGCCCCGATTATTCTAGGAACACTACGTTGCGTTGTTGCTTGTAGCTTTCAGGCAGGATGTCTGCTAGTTACTGAACGGTTGGAACCATTAATATTATTTACGTTAAATAAATAGTCGAATCATTTGTCACATTTAAGTGGTTGGATTTACCATCATCAGCATAATGCGTGGGCATAGACGCGCAATACGTAAACTGAAATTTACGTCGTATGATGTTCATACGTATGCAGATTTGCTGCGAAACCCCCTTAAAACAGGCCTATGGCCTGTTCATTCAATCGTAATTTTTGGTGACATCAGTCCTCTACCCAAAAGCAAATTACATGTCCAGTGAAAAATAATATTGGTAAATTTTCTTATCTTGGTTCAATTCCACATATATTTATTTATTCTACCAACTGAGAGATAAATTTAATTGGGATTTCGGTAATGCGGATACACGCGCGTGCCTCATTTCCAATTCATTCGTTGAGTTCTATACAGCTTGTGCAACGGAAGCACACCTATTTAAACAATCCATTGTCTGCCTGGCATACAGGCACCTTTCCAAGTAGCCAAGTCTTTCCCATAAAATGTCAAAGTTTTCACTTGCTATCGAATTTGTCCCCTAAAATGACATCTAATCTGAGCTTTCTTTCTTTCCTTCGAGAAGGTATTGCCTATCAATTAGTGGAATACTAAAGCCCTAAGCACATACAACGATACGGAGTATCCTTTCCATGCCCGGAATGGTCCTACCCACGCCAACTCACCCAAACCAAATAAATATCGTCGTTATACACTTCTTCGAAAAAATAACGACCATGGTGGTGCTATATGAGCCAGGTGGTCTCCTTTGCTTTTCCCCTTCCTTCTCAAACTGGGTAGCCATACACACAAGACACCAGATATGTATGAATGTATGTAAATTGCTAAAAAGATGGAAGAATATGGAGCAAATCCATTCGTATCGTCATTCACTTGTGTGTGGTTTTATAATGCATACCAAATTGTTGTATTGTCTACCTTTTCTGGGCGCAATACCTACTGCCGATAAACGATGATGATGACGACAACAGCGAAGAGAAAGGCATCAATCGTGGCAAAAAGAGCAACAAATCCAAAAACAGGTAAAGATATACACATACATACAGTGAGAGAGAGAGAGTCACTTTGTTAGAAGCGAGAGTCAGTCAACTTGCTAGAGAGAAAGAGATAGATGGGTAGCAAGAGAGAGAGAGAGAGAGCTAGAGAAAGCTACACGTTATTTCGACAACTTTTCAGGGCTATAAAAAGGAGCTCGGGGGTAGTGAAATTCAAGCAGTCAGTTTTACTTGCGAGTCTGATTTAGAACAGGAACAGTTAGCATCCAAAGTACAATACAAACGCACACAGACACACACACAGCCAGTATTCACAAAAACTCACACATACAACCACTCTATTCTATTGTTCGAGCAACAAGACCACCTTTACACGATTCACCAGTGAAAGCAAACTTTCACGTCGATTTTCTCCTCATTGTTCACTTTTCCAGCTGTCAGTTCCTCTTTCGTCAGTTGCCATAAATAAAAACGTAAGAAAGCTGAAAAAAGGCCAATTTTATCATTTTTATATTGATACTGAAGCAAAATTTGGGTATTATATCTCCTATTGGGAAATTCAACGAAAAGATATTTTCTTGTCGTTAGTATAATCCTATCAGTATTGCTACAGCAAAAAAAAATCCAAGTATCTGATCAATGTTCTGAATTTCTTTTTTTTTTCGTTTCTGCAAAATATAGGCATACTTTTACTTAACCGTCTGCCGACTACAGTCAGTGAGGTGGTCACCGAAAACAAAACAGTGGTTCTCTTTCTGCTTTCTACAAACGCGTCGTTGTCGTCGTCGTCGTCAGACTATCATCCTCCAACTTTCACCTCTTTCATACAATCTCTATCACCAGAGGCGCATACTTTTTGCCAAGATGAAGGAAAGTACGAGACATTGTATATTTCTCACCGTGGCCCTGATCGAAAAATATAGGCATACTTTTACTTAACCGTCTGCCGACTACAGTCAGTGAGGTGGTCACCGAAAACAATAAAACAGTGATTCTCTTTCTGCTTTCTACAAACGCGTCATTGTCGTCGTCAGACTATCATCCTCCAACTTTCACCTCTTTCATTCAATCTCTATCACCAGAGGCGCATACTTTTTGCCAAGATGAAGGAAAGTACGAGACATTGTATATTTCTCACCGTGGCCCTGATCGTCGTCTCGCTGATGGCACGAGAAGTGGCCAGTTACCCTACACTTGAGTCGGGGGCAAACAACGGACCATATGCTTCCAATATTCCATCTTCGCCCCTACAACCTAATCCGGAGGTAAATATCAAGGATTTTCCGTTCCAGCCGGCTCCTGCACAAATTGACCCCAGGTAAATCACAATCATAACCATATTTTTGTATTTGTGTCGCAGCAGACAATTTTTTGCTTGTTCATGCTTTCCATATTCCGTAATCATATATCTATACCGCTGATCTAATATGAGCATCCCTTATAAACTCGGATCAAGCCATTGTTCACCTTGCCTTCTCACTGTTTGCTCATTGCACTCCTACCAGAGAAAAGCAATGCATTCGAGCTCTCATTTGCACCAAAAAGGGACAGACACCCACACAAAACATATTTTGCCGAGTTCCCGTCGCGAACCGTTGTTGTTGTCTTTCCCATTTCACCCTGTTGATTCTTTTCGTAATAAAAAGAAAAGTTTTCCTCTTCTTGTCCTTTTCTCTTTGCTACTTCCGCTTCTGGCTCCTCTATTTTTCTTGCTCAGTGTGTGTCCTCTTCCCAGCTAAAACTTTCCCTTTTATCTTCCTGGCCGAAAGATAACCTCCTGTTGATCATAAATTTCCTAGTCTCATAATGCCCCACCCCCGCAAAAAGACACAATCTCCTGCTGTGAACTTCAAGTATAGCTGTCTCAGTAGTAGTCACTGTCTCCCAGTATCGAAACGCCACACTCCTCTTGACTCGACACATACACGCATCGTATTTTTATGACAGGAGTAAAATTTAGCCAATATAACAGCGTATAGACGCTGCCAAGACATGTATAAACAACACCAGCTTTGCTCTCACGTCCAGACTAATAATAATGAGAGCTGCTTTTCCAAATAACCTTGCTTCCTTTTTCTCTTGCCTACCAGAAAAGGACAAGGAGGTTAATTAAGGTTTAATAAGCTCGGCAGAATTGAATTGAAGAGAACAAGTGTTTCGCTTTCACAAAAAGAAAATAAACGTTTCCTTTACATTTACCTTCTTGTTGGGAGCGTCGTCTCTTCTTGGAAATGTATCTTCCATTTTCCCATTTCATCTCTAACTCCCATGCATATTTTATGCGTTTATACTTACCCACTTCTCCATTAGCGATTATGATGACGGTAATAAAGATCTCACTCTGCTCTCTCTATTTACGACTGGCATAACGTTTTTTTATACTGGCGCGCACAACCCCACGAAGAAGCGCTCGTTACACCAGCATAAATTGATCTACATTTATTCCTCTTTTACAACGAGGTCAAACCCAGTATCACTTTCACTTTAGAGCGAATATTCCACAGAATTAGAATGTAGAAAAACAGCAGTAGAATATGCCATTATTATTAGTTATGACTACACTATTTTCAAATCCATTCAATAAAGCTGGTTTTTAATTACGTTTCAATATTATACCTGTGTGCCCTTTGGCTAGTTATCTATTTACTCCTGTATTCATTTTATGTAGATACATGAAAGTAAAAGTTATTGCCAATAAATATTACAACTGCACCAGGTAATTCCCAGTAACGTTAAAACCGAAAGGGGTAACCATCGGAGAGAGAGAGAGAGAGAGAAAGTGAAATATGAAGAAGGGCATATAGTTAAGACCTTTTATGTTACCAATCAAGTGACAAACGTAAAATATTATTTGTCCCAGTGTAAAATGCAGACTCTGTCGAACATGAAATTATAAAAGATTACGGATGTAGATGAAGCATGATGATGACGATAATAAATGTAAAAAGTCACCAGTATCTTCTCCAGGCAGTGTATATGGGACAATGGTAACAATAATATTAGCCCAATTTCTAAGGAAAAGCTGTATAACAAGCCGTGCGTCCTTTTATGTTGTTGAAGGCAGCCTTTTCAATTGTAGTATCAATTTGAACGGTATTGTTGATCGTATGGGAAAAAGGCTCAATATTCTCTCCTTGACGGAGCTTTTTCAAATCAGATTGGTACCCTGATACAGCTCGTCATAATAGGGATACTAGCTTAAATTTTAGTATTCCTCATAAAATTTCCCATTGGCAATTACGATTCTATTTCTTAGGCAGAGCCAAGTATCACGGATGTTTTGTAGCGAAGTAAAAGACCAGCTTTTATTCATATTATTCCCCAACATCCTTTCTCCCGGCGCTCCCACACAAATAGTGCAGGGCTGTTGTAGTTTAAGGATGACTAGTTAATGAGTACACGGTTGTAATAAAAGAGGGTTCATGTGGCCTTTTGTCTATTACTATCGTCATTACTCAGTATTATTATTGTTATCATCACCATTTGGAGAAAGTACCGCCTAGAGGGAACTTAAAATCTGAGGAGGTAATCCCTTTTCAGTTGTACAGGGGAACCCGTGAGTAATAAATTTTGCAGTAAAATGGCAGAGGAAAGGTGCCCTCTGGAAAGAGTGAGAGTAGATTCCCATTTGTTGGAAAGGCATAGTCTACATTCACGGCGTATTTGATGGTCTTCCTTTCACCTTCCAAGGCAAATAGGCAACCTTGGTGGGGTGACATCATCATCACACGTAATATTCATATTTACGGCAATCATCAGCCAGATAATTCTTGAATATGCTGGGGCTAAGCAAACAAAGAAATCTCCCGCCCCCACAATCTCCCTGTCTCTGGCGTTCTACTAATAAATCAGAAAATAANATCAGCCAGATAATTCTTGAATATGCTGGGGCTAAGCAAACAAAGAAATCTCCCGCCCCCACAATCTCCCTGTCTCTGGCGTTCTACTAATAAATCAGAAAATAATTTGGGAAAGGATACATTGGGGCATACTGTGACAAGCACAAATTTATTTTGGCTTGTCACCCCTACTGTAGATAATTGAGCAAATAGTGATGATTATTATGGCGTATTGTTGTCAGAGTACTTACTGGGTGGCTGTTATCGTAATCAATTTCTTATTAAAACTTGTTTGTGCTATCGAAACCAAAAATATCAAAAGCTGCAGGTAGCCAACAAAAATCTTTCTTTGGTGTTGCTGACAGAAGTAACTGATAACCAAGGGGGAAGTAAGGGTAAATACGGGGTTTACACATTCAAGCTGCTGTCATGTAACAAAATTACTAGCATGTCAGGCATTTGTCAACTTGTGCCACAAAATTGTGCCTGTTGATAAAGTGTCCTTGTATGAAGTCGTTGACATTTATTTTTTCAAAGAAAAAAAAACGACATTCTTAAACGGAGAAAAAAATACAGGGGATTATAAATAGACATAATTTAAAAGACGTGTTCTCCCAACAAAAAACCACTTACTTTAGCATCACTTTGCAGAATGGATACGCGCATATTTTAGGGGGATTCATTATGTTCGAAAAGAAAAAAAATAACTGAACAAAAAAAACCGATTTTTGTTTTCTTTTGTATTTTATTCCCCTTTTGGTATCAAGCATACTTGTAGCAAACTATTATTATCCTTTTACACAACAACAACGCATTTCTTCTATTTGGTGACAGCTCTGCTCCTCCAACTCTCTGCGTGTGGTGGTGGCGGTGGTGGAGGGAAAAAGATTGGAGCATTTTTTTTGCTTATTTTCCCTCCATTCGTGGTCTAGTTAGTGGCAGGGATTACAAGTAAAGTCTAACAAGATTAACTTTCGTAAGCCAACAAGCCTAGTAGTCAGACAGAGAGAGAGAGAGAGAGAGAGACAGCATTGCAACAACCTTACTTGTCTACCGTTTTGCTGTGACTACAGAGAATAAAAGTATTTTGGGGAATAAAAAAAGTGCACTAACTTCAGGGTAAAAAGAAGTTGTCTCTTGTAGTTACAGTTTCTATGATAAAAAAAGAGCCGCCATGTTCTTTACTTTACATTCCACAAAAATAAATCCATTCATAAGAACGTGGAGGGAACGTACAATATGATAGAAATTGTGTGTCAAAAAATTATTTTAGGATGTAACATTTATCTCCCTCTCTATTTCATTTTTTTTGTCGGTTGCTAGTGGTAGCACGTTGTTCAATGTATGCAAGAGCTACAAAGAATGAGGAAAAACGTTTTTAAACAATTACTCAAATGCAGACATACATTTGCACATGCCTCTAAATATATTATGAGACCCGTACTCCTTTCTTTGTAGAAATCTACTTCCGCTGCCGCTACCAACACCGTTTTTTTTCGTAAATACTTCTCTCCAAAAAGTGGATCTAGGCGGTTCCTTTAAACAGGTTGAAAATGTTTCGTGTAATTGTAAGTAGGTATAAGCATTCTTTAGGATGCGGAGCGGTTTTAGCTATTAAAACAAGAGGAAATATGTGAAAAGCGGGTTTAAACGTAAATTCCGGTTTCGGTCATACAATCGCAGGCGCGCCCTTTGAACACATTTCGATTTTTGGAGAAAATTTTCCTACAAGGAGAACCTCCTTATCTACAGGAACGTATGCCTGACAGGAGAACAGAAAAAAGTCTATTTTTATTGAAGGAGGTTGTAGCTAAAATGTCGCGAAATTTTTGATGAAATGCACACCTGTACCATTATAGCGGGAATAAATGAGAGGAATGCATTTAGAAATAAAGATCAGACACAACTCTAGATGTCTGAGTCATTTACATGAATGTCCTTCCTTGACTCTATCGTCAACTTAAATAGACCAAAAATGGACAAAAACGCCTAAATATTTCATTTTTTTCGGAATTCCAAGTTTGCAACAACGGCACTCTATTTACACAACCGTCCCCAGGAAAAGCAACAACAAAGAGAACATGATTCATATCATTTTTTCCTTGCTTTCATTAGAGCAACACGCTTTCCTATTTGTAGCACATCCACGACCACCGTTCTGCTCACAGGTCGTAGAGGACACCACGGCAAAAAAACACTTTACAACCATAAAAACCCGATATGGAAATCGTAAGCGGTCCTCCTTCACCCCAAAATGCTTTGAGCAAACACAGTCCTTGTTGTCACAGACGAGGAGGAATGAAAATAGAATATTATTTTTGAGCCAGTGTTAAACAACTCTCCGTAATTTATGTTCCTGTTTAAAAGGACAAGTTCCCCCAAATTTCCATGTTTCTACGATTGAAACAACATTGAAAGTTGTTCGTCTCCCTTTTCCTGTGTCTTTGGGAGTTGCCAGTAGGGCCCTACCCCACCGCGTGTTAACAGGACTCGTTCAAAAATTCTATAACATCTGCTCATTTTAGGAAAAAGAAAGCCTAGTTTCAAAAAGGACACTTTAGGGAATTGACAAGGCTCTATTGTGGTCAAATAGATGTCACCGTACAAACAAACTGTCACTTATGAGACTTCATGGGGACACACACACACACACACACATGCACAAACAGGTAGTTTGTTTACCAGCGACCACATCAGACAAGGCAATGTCGAGCTAAGTCGTACTTTGGTGTTTGTTACCCTGGTTGTGTGGTCGTTGCGTTAAGGTTAATCATATGCGGATTTTTTAGCGACCACACACACATATATAGGTACATAAAAAAGAAGGGCGCCATGTTTTACCATATTTTCACCGTCATTATTTTTTTTTCGTGCATGCCTGAAAATCGACAGAGAAATATTATGCAAGTTGTCAACCAAGTAGGTAGAATGGAGAGTGACACCGTGGAACCGACAACAATCCGGATTTCGTGGGAATTGAGAATTTGCCTGGTTGAGGTAGGGAATTTGTAGGATGATGTACCACCAGAAAAGTAGGCGAATGTCATGATGAATATGTTTTATATTCATTTTTTGGCGGTTTCGTTTTCCCGTTCCCAGAAAGGCATTGTGGCTTTTGCGGAAATTGTAGCGGCAGTTATTTTGGGGAATTTTAGGAATGCAAATATCATGTTCTATTACAGGTGTGTGTTCTTACAGTTTGTTTGAATGCCAGAGAAATTCGTGGGAAAATAAATGTTTCTCGGAAAAGGTTTTCCCTGACATGAATGTCTGTTTTGTGGGAGTTTATGTACACGGGGACGTTTACAGATTTATACTTTTTCAGACATGTGGTATGACACGCTGTGGGGGTTCAATGTGGCGGGGGATCAACAAGAAATATCCCGTTTTAAATTGAGATGTGTGTCCCTTCATTTCCTAACAATGGAGGGGTTCAGAGTTTACACGGTGTCGTAAAGAACAGGAAAAAGTTGATTTGTCTGGAGAATAGGATGTTTTCGTAATGCGAAAGCAAAAAAACTGCCTAACAACGTGTTATCCATTTTCTAACTGTATTACATTGAGAGAGAGTGTACATCCCTTCCATTGAAAACGGGAGTCTCCATTAGTCAAAACGTCGCTGTACTTATGCTGTTATATTCTGGCAGGGTCTAAGCAGATTTTTTTTTGCAAATTTGTTCAAATTTTCATTACATTATGCACTGTTCCTTCCGTTGGGTGTTGGGTACTCCAGCATAAGGCAGCACATGGGCTGGAGGGAGTTTCATCTCTGCACTTTTCCCTCCACTAGAAAATGGTAACCCAAATAGCATAAATTAAATAAAATGAGCAGTTTTTGCATGAAACGAATATTCCTTCCCATTTCACAATTTTTTTTTCTGAAAGGAAGCCGTTAATTAGGCCATACTCGTTATACTTCCTCAATCGAAGCGCATACATGTTGGTGGTGAAGACTGACACTGTGAGACTGTGTTTGCAAGAGAAAAAGACGGAAAGTTTTTTGGTGAAGGCAGCAAGCAACAAACTGCCAGAGTAACGGAAAGGGGTGAAAGGCAACGAGAAGAGTGTTGTCGTGACAGGTGTGACTTGTGAAAAGTATTTTCTGGTGGGGAAACAGTCGGCCAAATTGACTACTGTCATTTTTATCTTTTTGGAAAGGCAATTTTTCCGTTCCTGCTAAAAAAATTGTGGAAGAGCTGATGTAAAACTTCCACAATCAAATGAACTGATACTGTCAAAATTAGCTGGAAGTTGTAATACGCTTACTGCTAGTTTTCCCATAATGAGATTATAATCTACTCCACAGTGACAGTTGACTAACGGTTGACAATCTCTCCCTGCCTGTACGACCAAATTAGGAGACCCAGGTGTGTCTTACGTACAGTCCTTAATTAATAATTACTCTGATTTAATGTAAAGGTTTTAGTCGCTCCCTTTTAAGCAGAAGCTGGCTTGTAGCGAAACAGCATTTTAAAATAAAAATGGCTTTCCCCCACACGCCTTTGGGAGAAAGGAAAGGCGGAAAGCTACTTATGCTTCGTTATGAACATGTTGCTATGCTGTTCTGGGAAAGTGGTGGAGTCACCACATGAATCAAATCTACTGGCAGCAGGAGTAAGAGTACATAGAACCCTACTTCAGTGGGGCAATGTGTGCTCTCTTGTGCACTTACCGTATTTTGCATTTCCCTTTTGCTTGCAAATCATGTGACACACACAAGGTTCTTGCCAAAATCTACAAAAAATTGTAATATATTTTCCATTTTTGTTCCAGAGTACGATTGTACCTTCTCAACTGGCTTCACAGTGTTGGATATCCCGTGGACCGTCTAAGGTAAGTCTTTCATTTCCTTATTATTTAGCGCAACAGCACCTCCAATAGGTTGACTCATGTGTCCATCATAATTTATAGACGGGAAGGTTTCAGCAGATATCGAGCGTCACGGGAAGTTTACCAATATTACAGTTCCTGTTTAACTGACTAGGCAATCCAACAAAATCTTTTACGTGACGCTTTCCCCAGATTTCTGATAAGCCAGACTGTGCGTCACACCAGGTTTTTTTTGACATTTTCCCTGACAAACCCGGGGGATATTTTTCCTGGTAAATTCAGATATTGAGGAGGGATTACCGGGTGATTTGTTACATCGACAAGGATTTTTGGGGTTTGTATACAAGGACAGGAGTGTGTATTTTGCGACACACATTTTCCTCATTTATCCCCAATCACGGTGACCCAAAACTCTCACGGACAAATTAGTTTCCAAATTTCCACGAACACCAGCCTCAACTCAAAATAACGTTGTTGGTGGTGATAGTTATAATGAGCATGCCAGTCGCAGACGACATTCCAGGGGCGACTTGATACCTCCTTCAAAATACTGCCATATATCCCATAATACACCAGAGTTCAAAAGAAAGTCGTTAGTTGCTGGCAAGTGGGGTCTGGTAGAGTCGTCATAAGAATCTATTAAAACTTTTCCTGACCAGGAGTACCCAATTTGAAAGCTAATAACAACCCTAATAATACTTCCAAGACTCTCCAATTTCTCGCGTTGTCGTTTGTCACACATGCCGCCTAACTCGGCTCTTGGCTCCCCTCCGTATCCTCCTCATTTCCCACATTAAAGAACCTTTTTTTTTTGTTATCTTCCCCCGCCTTTTAATGGATACCCCTGCCTCCTTTCAAGTTTCAAGCAGGCATATTCACAACATGATTCAAACTTGAAACACATTCTCAGAAGTGCTCCCTTTCCACGACAACGATCTCCCCTCAAGATGTCAATTTACGGAGGGCAGGCCTGCTAAACCGCATTACAGAGAGGGAGATACCTTACCACAGGTAAAGGTAACCTCAATTTAGACCAACGCTGCTGATGCGCGCTGTGCGTGTATCAAAATCAATTTGAATGCCTCAATGACCATCAAACAATAATGTGTCTTAACAAACCTCATTTTCCGTTTCTGTTCCGCATCCTCCGTCCCGCTTTCCCCGCCCGAGAAGTACAGCACTTTTCAGTAATGTCTCTCCTAGCCAGATACAAGAATCCTCGAATCATCAACATCAATAGGCAGTTGCGTTTGTTTGTGGTTAAAACAGCTTTTGTCAGTTCAATTTCCACGTCGTTGTCCCTATATTTACATACAAATAAACCTCAACATGCATTCGTTGTACACTTTTGATGTGTACTTTTGATGATGTTACTTCCTGTCCCACTCAATTTCCTTCTGACTGGGCACAATTTTACTGCCTCCAAGAAAGGAACTGTATCCCGGGGAAAAAATGGTGAATTTTAGAGAAAATATGAATGCGGAACTACTACCTTCTGTCTTCTCGCTTTTTACGGCACTATCAAAGCCCAAAGAAAATAGTACACGCATATATACCCACGTGTTTTGTGGCTGTACAGTTTTCTCTTGAAAGAATTCGAAGAAGAGGACTGGCTGGGAGACCTCTTCCCCTCCGCATCTATCGAATGTGTATCTGTGTGCCTTGTACAGGTGGAGGGCTATCATACGCAGATAGAGACACTTTAAAGAGCGGTAATTTTATTTTATCGTTGGAGTGTTCTCCTTGTGTGTGCGTTGATATCGTTTCTTTGAAAAGGAGTAAAACTGGAGAAAATATGACGACGACGCTGCGTGCGCTCCTTTGGAAAGGTATAAACTCCCAGGCTTTGTCAAGTATGCAGAGCTACATACATTATCTATCCGAAAGCAGGTGGTCGTTTTACTCCTGTTTCCCTCTGACGATGAAAGTAAGGCGGACTTCCTAGGGGGGGAAATAAATAACTTGCTGCTGGTTCTGTTGTTGTTGTTGTTGTTGTTGTTATGTCCCTGCTCAATAAAAGGGAGCATTTTCCCCGGAAAAAGTTGTTTTCCTATTTAAAAGTCAAGCGGAAGAGTAACACAAGCCATCCGGAGTTTTCCCGGATAATCATCAAACTGGCCAAGAGGTGCTGTAACAAAACTGTCAGTGAAACATCCCAAGTTTAAAACAAAAATTCGCATGCCTTCTGCAGTTGAAATGGATGGCCGATTTTAGATGCGGGACTGGTGCTCCTGTGAGCGAAACGTTACTACTACACTTCCCTGATATGACCAAATAGGATCATCATGTCAGGTGGTGTTGGCACGGTATATATATTTTTTTCTTTAAAAAATGGTCCATCCATCATTGCCGAGGTGGATGATGCACTCGTGTGCCCTATTTTACCATTTCCATATTTTATACCATCCACGATAAAACCGGGGGAGCTCATCCGTAGTAAAAAAAAAAGGAACAACGGAAAATCCAAACAGTCTTTTGGAACTTGGATACCTCGTGTATGACAACGCTAATAATGAAACAAGCGGGAGGCATTTTGCAAACGTGTCCAACATCGCCTCCATATAGACAACGCGGTCCCTGGTTCATTATTATTATTTTCGAGGGATTGCTCCTGTCATCACTGTAGAGAGAGAGAGAGAGAGAGAGATACTGTAGTCTTTTGTCACAAACTACATACTTCGTCCTTTCAATAATATGACAGCCGGGGGTTTTTTTTCTAGGAAGAAAGGACTGCATGATAATAACAATGATAATAAAATCATACGTACCTACACCGCCACACTTTTTTTTCTCTGGGAGGTCTACGAGAGGACAAGGGAGAGAAAAGCCAAAACTTTTACCGAAATTTGAAGGCATTTTAACGGGTGGCTACACACTCTGTAAATATCTCGCCTGGGAGCTATAAAGCCCTGCGTTTTTATGTTTCATTACCTCTGGAACAACCTGTCGGACAGGAATGAGAAAGTTACATGTGTGTGTGTGTGTGCAGCAAAAAGTCGGGTAGACGAAACAGGTTACACTACACCCATTAAATAACCGGAGTATTTTAGCAGGGACGAAAATGTACGGGAATGGGAGTCCACGTATGCAAAAAAAACGCGCTGCTAACGGCCAGATATATTATCAATTATCATAACAATGAAGGTTGCCAGCTGGAGCTGGACGGGGATGTCGTTTAGCACGAATGAATGACTTGTTACAAATTAGGGGTATATATGTATATGTGCATGTGGGTACGTATCTTGGGAGCGAGAGGAGATGATACTCCAACCTTTTTTTCGCTACTGACAGGAATGAAAAGCGGAGTAAAAAAAGTAGAGTAAGAAATAAATGGCGAGATTACCGACAAGATACAATTTTGGTGGAGGAAAAATGACTTTTTTTTCGTACCGGTTATAAAGGACCCGGGTGGGAAATTTTTAAACAAATGTCAGATCCGTTGACGAACATAATATTTGCGATACAGCAACTTACACGTGTGGTAATCCCAGTAAAATGGGAGAGCGTTTAGAGAACAGGGGAAAAGGGAGGTGATCACCTTGGGTACTCAGGGTCAAACATGGTCCTATCCTGTAGGAGAGTTGGGGGTGGACGACCTTTTTTCTATCGGTTCTTATAATCACAGGGGCAGCACTAATTTAAAGGGGTTTTGGGTATAAATAGCGAACTAATTAGAGGTCGTCTACAAAGTGCTGAAATGAAAGTTGTACGGTGCGAGGTGCGTTTTCCAGTGAGAAAATGATGTGGGAGTTGGATATCAGTAATGATAAGGTTGAAAAAAGTCCCTGTTTAAAAAGAAGATAAAATGTCAAATGGTACAATGGAGCCTTTAATTAGAACAGTTCTGCAATTAAAGATTTGACAGGAAGAAGTAAAGTTGAGTACACTTGTCTACAGTTGTCACTGGGGAAAAGCAGAGTGATATGTGCAGCAGGTCAAAACCTATCTAGTGTTGCCTTCTGTAACTCTCGAGAGGTATATAGTAATTAAAGGGGGAATAAAAAATGGTAGTTTGGCAGAGCATTTAAAGAAAAAGTTGTTTAACGTCGTTTAAGCATTTTCGTAGCCAGACAGGAAATGGGAAAACTTGTAACGTCAAAGTCAAACGATTTTATTTTCCGAGAGATTTTGTGAAAATCTGAATACATTCCGGAGAAAAAATTTGCAATTTCCTACGCTCTCATGTACAAAAATGGGAGAAAAGGTAACTAAACACACAGACCCACCTACACCCCTTCTAACAGTGGCGGTTGTTAGTGTGTTCAGTACAGGGAGAAAAGTTTCGGCGGAATGAACACTTTCACATTGGTTTGTTTGAAGACTTTCTCCAAAGCTGAGACAACTATAGACACTCAACCAAGTGAAAAATTAAAGAGAAATGAGATTTGCTTTAAAACATGATTTTGTTTCTCTGTAAAAACTCCAAAGCTCGCTACATCCTCAGGTGTGTGCGTGTGTGCAGGTAATATATCCCACATATGCAATTATTGTCCAGACAGGCGAGCTCTCTCGATTTACTGTTTTACGTCACACATTTCTCCCAAGTTTGGGGTAATCTTGTAATACGTAAGGAGCTTCAAAACTTTAATTGTTATCGGGAAACAGGACCATCTCAGGGTTTTTCGGCTTTCTCTTTCGACAAAAAAAAACACAAAAAGAAAGCCTGCGGGGCAAGTTGCAACAATGTTTGTCCTTTTTTTAACAGATATGGAACAAAACAGTCTTGCATCATCGTTTTCTTTTCATTGATTTTATATTTTTGCTAAATGAGGACCCACTTGCGAGTACTTAAACAGGAAACTAGGCCATTGCAGCATTAATCATATTTTCCCCAAGAAACTTTGCAAAAGGTCAAGTACGTCCGGCGATGTAAAGAAATACGGAAAAATGAGCGCGCATAAACAGCGAAGAGGGTACTCATGATGGCCCTATTGATTTCCTTCGTTTTCTCTGTTTTGCAGGAAGAGAACATGCTTGATAAATGCGGGATTGTCTCATGCTTGCGACTACCAGGACACCATGAATGCACTTCATGATGGTATGTGGCTTGGGTCAGATCAAACGCCCGGAAGGAAATAAGAGGAACAGAATGACAGGGGATCTCTATAAAAAAAATTAACTACATACATATTTGGAATGGATTCTTCTTATAAATTGCCTAGTTTAGCCCTAAAAATACCAACTTTATTATTACTATATTTAATCCTTACTTCCTTACAACAATATTAGTATCTCTGCCCTATTCTCCTTTACTTAACACAACTATACTTTGTCACTATTTAAAATTCTGTTGTAATTACGCTTGGGTTGCCCCAACTATTCTGTACACCTTTATTTCTCTCATTTCTCTATTAAAAGTACACTTTGCCATTTTGCAGCAGTCACCGATAGTCAACCACTTTGTGTCTACTTCAGAAAAAAAGTTTCTTTCTGAAACACCCATCATCATAAAAAAAATATAAAAACAGCAACACCACCGTATACATGGCCGGGTCTCACGTTACCCCAAAATGTATTTGCTCGAGAGGATAATACATGTCGTAGTAGCTTCCGCAAGGAAGATCATTTCTTTTTTCCCTTTTTGTTCCTTTTTTCTTCACACGGCGTCATCTTCTCCCTTTCATCGCCATTCAATGTTTCAGGCTGGGTGCGTACATTATTCTTTCCGTCTTCCTCACAATATGTTAGCATTTGTCGGCGTGCCACCACCACGTTATTATGTACTATCACGTTGCGTTATTATTATTATTATTATTATTGTTATTATTTCCTTCACTTCATAACAATAACAACAGCAACAACAAGAACAACAAAACTGGTGTAGATGATGACGACAATAGTCTCATCATTTGTGCAGGATGATGATAATGATTATGATGATGATGGTGATCCTTCTGTGGAGTTAATGAAGGCAACAAAGTACGCGCAGGTAATAGTATAGATTAATAATAAAGTAATAATAATAATAATAATAAATATAACAAACTATTATCCACTGTTAGAGTGCTATTACAAGAGATAGATAAATATATTATATCGAAAGCAGTATACACATAATACGGTATATATTTTTCATTTTGCAATGTTAGCCCCCCGTTTATTTTTAACTTTACAAAATCTCCTTCATTCATGCCCGTTTCACAGTAGTAATTCCAGAGCAAATATTGTATTCAATGTGCGTGTGTGTAGGTTGACTTTCAAAAGGTAGAGACTATATCTACAGCCCTACAGCCGAAATGGAGAAAGTTTTTTTGTAGTTGGTATGTTTGTGTTATATATATACGTTGCTAAAACTGTTAATTATTACGCTAGCCTACCCACTTTTATTATTACTATTATTACGTATGATGATAATAATAGAGAAAAAAACTGTTTTTCCCGAGCATTATGTGTTGTTATGTAATAAAAAGTACTTAAGTATGCATAATTATCACTTTTATTACGATTATTACGATTATCATACGGAAATTTGTATGCA